>LOJH01000411.1:11765-24762 GCA_001685095.1 Ellobius talpinus | reverse complement strand
GATCCACCTGCCTCTGCCTCCTGAGTGCTGGGATTAAAGGCCTGTGCCACCACCACCCGGCTATTCAGCCATTTTTAAGAGACAAAGTCTCACAGCAGACGTACTGATCACCTGGCTCTTATAATCTGTTTGCCCGGTCTTCTGTAATGTTCCCTGAACCTTAGCTGCAGGAGTTGAGTTAATAAAGCAAAAATCTTCCAAGATTTTTTTTGCCCAGATAGTCTTCTTACTTTATTTCTATTTTTATTTGAGGCAGGCTCTCACTATGTGTCCCTGGTTGGCCTGAAATTCACTATATACACCAGGCTGGCCTCAAACTCGCAGAAATCCACCTGCCTCTACTTCTCAAGTATTGGAATTAAAGATGTGTACAACCATGCTCAGCCTTCTTTAGATATTTTTTTATATATTTTAAATACACTTCCAAATCCACTTGTTACATTTTATAAGGTTTTGGGAATTAAAGTGACTATATAAATCAGTTTGAATTAATTGATGCTTATGAAGTTGAGTCTTATTAGCTATAAATGTGGTATGTCCTTTTATTTTAAATAAATTCTTGCATTTTTTGTCTAAGTGTTATGATTTTTAAAAGAATCGTATTAAGCCTACAGCACCCAGTATTATTCCCAGGCAGTTTGCCATCCAAGTACTAACCAAGCCCAACCCCTTCTTAGCTTCTGACATCCGACAAGATGTTCGGGGTGGTATGGCTGTAGATGTGTTAGGATTTTTATATAAAGCCTTTTGTATGTTGTATGAGTTATACCCCCTTCATATCTTGTGGATTTGTCTGCTATAATAGGTGGAATTTTTTATTCTCCTGGTATTAGGTATTAAATCCAAAACCTCATGCATGCCTTACTACCTAGCTATTCTGCCAACTCAAAGGATATTTTCCCTTAGTATATTTTTATCCATTTTTAGATACATAAAAATGAAAGGGACTTTATTGATAGTATAACCACTCACACTATAAACTATTATGGTTGTTGCTGCTATTGTTACAGTTTTTGGAGAAAGTCTTACTATACAGTCCAGGTTGGCCTGGAATTTGCTATAAAACCCAAGCTGACCTCAAACTGGGATCCATTTGTCTTAACCCCCCCACACAAGCACTGGAATTTACAGGTATACGTCACTATATTCTACATGTCTACACTTTACATTTTGTAGTAATTCAAGTTGCACAGAAAAGTTAGTAAAGTTAGTAAGCAGAGCGTTCCTGCAGGAACTTCCTATACCTTACTGTGGTGTGTTTTTCATAACTAAGAAAGCAACATTAATATATCCCTGTTAACTAGATAAAAGACTTTTACAAGAATTTTTCAGTTTTCCTACTATTGTCCAGTTCAAAATACTACCTTATATTTAGTTACCATATCTCTGCAGTATTCTCTGGCCTAAGACAGTTCCTCTATTGATCCCCTTTTTTTTCAATGATTTTTATGTTTTGAAATTAAACTACATCATTCCCCCTTCCCTTTCCTCCTTCTAACCCCTCCCATGTTTCTCCCACCATTGCTCCCTCTCAAGTTAGTGGCCTCCTTTTCTTTGTTATCGTAACACACACACACACACGCATAAATACACGAATATAACTTGCTCAGTTTATTTAGCATTACTTGTATGTATATGATTTCAAGGCTGACCGATTGGCTATCCCTGGGGAAGACTATATTCTCCAGCTCTCAGCATTTCTTAGTCACTGTAGTTGTAAAGGGATGGGGCCCTGTATGATTTTCCCCTTCCGTGCTAACATGGCTGTTGGTGTTGTACTTGTTTAGGTCTTATTTAGGCAGCCATGTTAGTGAGACTCTGTGGATGAAGCTTCCATATGATTTCTAAGTGACACGATCTCACAGCAGATTTCCTGCTCCTTTGGCTCTGAGAATCTTTCTGCCATGGTGTTCCCTGAACCCGTGATGCACAAGTTGTGTTGTAAATGTATCTATTGGGGCTGGGCACTCCATGATCAGTTTTTTCGTTTGTTTGTTGTTGTTGTTGTTTTTCATTTTGTATTTTGACAACTTGTGGAATTCTGCAGTGCTCTTCATGTATTGCAAAGAGAAGTTTCTTTGATGAGGTGTGAGAGCTAAAATTATCTGTGAGTAAATGGCTAAGTAAGTATTTAGAATGAGGTTAGGAATTGTGCTGGTTTAGTAAAGTTGTGGTAGGAGGTTTGCTTGTAAGATCCATGGCCTCACTGACTCCAGAAACTGGGGTAAGTTTTCAATATCAGGCAGGATTTCCCTCTGTTGAGTGAGTCTTAAGTCCAGTTAGACAGCTGTTGGTTACCACCAAGATCATGAGTGCCACTGTGGCACCTTTAGGGTTGTCTATCTTGTCATGCTGCCAGTGTTGTGGTGGGTCATAGGCCCAGCGCCTGGATAGGACTATTGATTGCTTCCCCCACCCTTTGGAAGCTTGCACAGCACTTCCAGTTCTAAAGGAAGCTGGTCACTAGGAAGGGGGCCTTCAGGTCAGATCCAGCTCAGATCACAAAGACCCTATACTCAAACAAAGCATAGCTGTCTTTAGCAATAGCAACTTAGCTTCAACCTCTGGGAGGTAGCCAAGGGCAACGGCAATAGCCTACATTGTTTGTGGGTCTCTTGGATAACTCTGATCTGTTGCTCCTTACATTTTATGACATTAACAGTTTTGAGTACTATAGAATGCTCCTCAATTTAGACTTTTGTCATAATTAGACTGAGCTTCTTTTTAGGAAGAATGCCACAGGATTTAAATGTTCTTCTCATCACACATATCAAAAAGTACATGGTATCTACATGGCATCCCTGGTGATGTGAGCTATAATTCCTTGGTTAAGGTAGTGTTTGCTGTGTTTCTGCATGGGAAACTTGCTGATTCTTTTCAGTTTTAATACTCTGTTCTTTGGAGGAATCTATTCTACCCTCAAGGAGAATAGGAACAATTGAGCTCCAGCCCCTAGAAGAGGGTATATCTTATCTATGTATGTGTCTCTTGGAATTCTTCTGTAATGATGTATGTCTTATCTTTTATTATTCTGCCACTTATTTATATCCACATGAGATTATGCATATTTGTTGAATAATTTGAGTTATAAATCCAATTCTTTGTTCTTTGGTTTGTTGCTCAAATTTTTTCATCTTTGCCCCCTGGCAACAACACTTTCAGATTGGCTCCTGTGTCCCCTTGTCATGCTCTCCTTCTTATTGACGATTTCTGCTTATAAATGTGCCTGTGTGCATATACAGCACAAGTGTAGAGGTGCCCATGAAGGCCAGAATATAGGGTGCTGGATCCCCTGGAACTGGAGGAACAGGCTGCGATGACTTATATGGGTGCTGGGATTTGAATTTGAGTCCTTTGCAAAAACAGTAAGCACTCTGAACCACTGAACCATCTCTCCAGACCCCCATTCTTGGTTTTTAAGGGCTTCTTTGCTCTCTGGTAATACAAAATGCTCCACAGTCGTCTTGTTATTTTCTAAGGCAGTCCTTGATCCAGCTGTTTCTCTAAAAATGCCTAGTTCCCTTTAAGATGTCTTCTCTTGTGTTTTCTGTATTGACAACCTTGTCCACTATAAATAATGAAAAGCTTTTTTCCTTTTAAATTTTTGTGCCTTTAGTGTATTTTTCTTGTTTTAATGAGATGTCCAGGACATCTAGTATAATTTTGAATAGAAAGGTTATAGGGGCCACTCCTCAATTGTGTATTTTTGAGGAAACAACATTAAGTTTTCTTTATTTAGAACAGTATTTCTCATCTGATTTCTACAGGTTTCATCAGGGTAAGCAAATTTCATCCTATTTCTCTGTATACTAAGAAGTTTTTATTGTTTTAAACCATGAAAGGGTATTGGACTTTTTTTATCAAATGCCTTTTCTGTTTCTTAGAATGAATATATTTTGTCTCCAATAGTCTGATAATGTAATTCAATTTATAGACTTTTCTCATGCTAGAATAATTTCGCATTTTTTAAAAATATTTATACATGGGAATTGGAGTGATGATGGGTCAGTGGTTAAGAGCACTGTTGCTCTTCCAGAGGATTCAGGTTCAATTCCCAGCAGCCACATGGTGACTCACAACCACCTTTAACTAGTTTCAGACCTTCAACTCCCTTTTCTGGCCTCTCCAGGCACTAAGCATGCACATGGTGCATATATATGCAAAACACTAGTGAACATAAAAAATTAAATAAAGACTTATGCATGTATGTCTGTGCACCATGTGCATGCTTAATGCCTGGAGAGGCCAGAAGAGGGTGTTTGTTGGATCATCTGGAACTGGAGTTACAGTTTTAGCTGTCATGCAGGTACTGGGAATGGAACCCAGGTCCTCTGCAAGAGCAGCAAATATTCTTAACAGCTAAGCCATCTCTGCATTTCCCCCTTTCAGTGTTTTAAATGAGAAATTTGAAATGTGCTTTCCTAGCATGCTTTCATGTGACACTGTGTATTTGAAATGGGTATGCACAAATCCTAAGCAAGACTTTGTAATAATGTGTCTATCAGGTTCTTAACAGTCACTCACCAACAACAGAAACTTGTAATATGAGTAGGTGATAAAATACCTAAAACCAGTTCTTAAATTGTTCAAAGATGTTTAACAGCTGAAATAATGCAAGTTTTTCTTTTGTTTCACTGATAAATATATTGTTTGAATTTCCATGATGTTAGTAGATTTCAAATCCATTTTATCTCTTTTTCATTAACTATTTCAAAATAATGATGAAGCTCTTATTTGCAGAACATCCACCATTGTTAGATCCATCACCCTGCATCTATCTTGGACATCATTAAAAGGGCTCATCAGGAGTATCTGTTATTCAGGAAGACAGAGTTTCAGGGTTTCTGCCTGAAGCTACACCCTCCAGAAGCCCCTGCTTGGCTTCCCAGCACCCAACCCCATCCCAACCAGTTACGACTTGGGCTGTGATTGGTGTTTCTTGGAAACTGGAACCACGGACTCCTCTGACTGCGCTCCAAGCCCTTTATCCTCAGTGAGCAGAAGACCACAGAAGCTGGCTACTGAAGAGGCTGTTCAGATGGCAGTGCGCCTCACTGGCCTTGCTTAGCGCCTTTACCACAGAACAGTCGCTGAGTGCTGAATCTGTGCCCAGCACCCGCAGCCACTACAGAGATTCGTCAGGCCCCACGTCACTAAGGGCCACTCTAGAGATCCCGCCAGAGAAGGCTAGAAAGAGGTGATCTTCATAGGCTCTGCACTGCCTGGAGTCCTACACCTCTAGGGCTGCAAAGATCAGTATCTCTTCACCTGTCTCTAATCCACATCCCAACTGGAAAACGCTGTGGACTATTTTTGTTTTTATTTTTATCCTTTTGGCGAGAAGTTTAAAATATCGCTTCGGTCCCTTCAGTAGTTATAGTACTACTGATAATTTATTTTTGTCTCTTGTGGATGTAGTTTTAGATATAGTTTCTTAGGAATTGGTCCAGTTTGTCTGTGTTTCTAAATTCTCTGGCCTAAAGTTCCATTTTGAAATTCTCTGCTACATATAATCTGTAGCTATGTCGCCTTTTTCATTGCTAATACTGGTTATTTGTGCCTTCTCCCTTTTTTTCCTGATCAATCTCACCAGAGGCTTGTCTATTTTATTAGTCTTTACAAAGAACCAACTTTTGGCTTTGTTGCTCCTCTCTATTGTGTCTTTGTTCTCTATTTCTTTAATTTCTGCTCTTATCTTTTTTGACCTCCTTCCTTCCACATTTTTTGGATTTATTCTGCTGTTGTTTTTCTGACTTCTTAAATTGTATATTGAGCTCATTCATTTTCAGTATTTTTTCTTTTTCTGTTTGCTTGTTTTTGATGTTTGTTTTTCTTTGAGACAGGATCTCACTCTATAGCCTAAGCTAACCTCAAATTCATGATAATCTCTTCTCTAGCCTCCCCAGTGCAGGGATTACAGGCATGAGGCACTGAGCCTAGCTTTCAGCTTTTCTTGTTTTCTAATTTATATATTTAAAAGCTACAAATTTCCTGCTAATGCTACTTTCTTACATAATGATATAGTAATTTCATTACTGTTCAGTTCCAGGAGCTTCAGCATATCTATTATCATTGCTTATTTGACTCATGAATTATACAGAAGTATGTTTAAGTTCCCACATGTTTGGGGAATTTTTAAGTTTGTTCTATTATAGAAATCTATCTTAATTATGTTCAGATGATGTGGTTTATGTGATAACTGAAATTTATTGAGACTTGTTCTATTGCTTAGTACATGATTGATAATTATTAATGTTTCCTATGTGCTCTATAGGAATGTGTGTCCTCTAATTGAATATACAGATCTACATGTATCTATTAGCAATGATCTTATTCAAGTTGTATTTATGTAAGCTGATTGTTTTTGTTATGAACTACCAGTAATTTTAAAACTCTGACACTGGAGTTACCTGTTTTCTTCTTATACTTTCCTTTTTTAACATAAATTAAGAATTGTTATATTTCTGGTAAATGTGTAATAGCCTCTCTATTCCTGATAATAGAGGAATTCTGCTAGATTGTCTTGTATTGATGTAACAGCACAAGCTTTTCTTCTTGTTAGGGTTTGTGTGGCATAATTTTCTATCTTTTTACTTTTAAGAATTTTTTATACCTTTGTGTTTTAATTTATATTTCTTGAAAAGAGCATATGGCTGGACATTTTTTTAAAAAATCTAATCTAAAGATGGGCGTGGTGGCGCACACCTTTAATCCCAGCACTTAGGAGGCTGAGGCAGGTGTATCTCTGTGCATTTGAGGCCAGCCTGGTCTACATAGTGAGTTTCAGGCCAGCCAGGGCTATATAGTGAGACCCTGTCTCGGAAAAAGCTTAACTAACGACCTCTGCCTTTAAAAGTTGGCAAGTTTAGTTTACATTTGCTGCAGGATGTTTGGACATGTTTCTAGTATCACTTTGTTATTTTGGTTTTCCACTACTTTTTGTATGTTCGATTTCCTCTTTTCTCACCTGCTTTTTTTAGTTCCTTCTAGTTTTTTAGTTCCGTCTAGGATGTGTTTTTCTATTCTTTGGTTTCCTTGAAATTTTAGCATGTGTGTTTAACTTGCAAAGCTTAAACAGTATTTTCAGTGTGTCTTGAAGAGTGTGAGAAGCTTAGAAATTAGCAATTTTAGTCATTCCTCTCCTGACCATTTGATTTTGTTTGCAACTATGTAAATATATTCCTTGTTTTCTTTGTAATCTCATAATTATATATTATCAGTATTACTTTCAGTGTTATTTGCTCTGATTTACATGCATACATTCTTGCATCTAAGACCCCATTAATGGCATCATTTTCTCTCATTGTGAAAACAGTGTTTATCTTTTTAGTTTAGATTTCTTGGTATTAAAGTCACCAGTCTTTGTTGTGTGAAAAAGCTTTATCTTTAGACGAGTTTGCTCACCTTTAAAGTACACGTATCTCTTCTCTTTGGCTGTCAGATGTGTGCCTTGTTGCCTTTCAAAAAGTACCATCAGTCTAACTGTGGTTAAGTTTCATTTGTTTTCTGAGCGGGGTGTGCAGGGAGTACTGTGGTTTCATTCTAACATGTTTAGACTTCTTTCTTTTTCATTTATTCTGCTTTGAAAACGTGTTTAATGGCTTAGTAGAAGCATGTGGTTTTTATTTTCTCAGAATCCAATTACTCATATTGTGTGCTTCTTAATTCTGTTTTTCATAACCCATAATAACCTTTGATATTTTCTAGCTCCTTGTACTTCATTTGGGGAAATTTCATTGGGTATATGTTTTAGTTTATTCTCTTTTCAGTTATTTTTAATCTGCCTTCTCCTTTTTCCATTGAGTTTTTCTGTTTAAAAATTTGTCTTTTCCTTTGTAAAAGGTTCATTTACTTTCTCATCTGTCTAGCTATCCCCAATTAAGTCTCTTGTTCCTTGCTCATCTTTGTGATTATGGCTATCTTTAAGTATAATTTTTTGTTGTCAGACTGCTTTTTTGCATGAGTATGACATTATAAATACTGCTCACATCTGAAGTGGACAGCGCACTGATTGATTATATCATCTTATTGCATACCTTTTGGCTTTCCTAAAAGCCAGTGTTCTGGTAATTTGTTTTCTTTTCCTAGTGTTGTAGCATCTGTTACTACTTCTTGGTAATTCTACAAGAATTAAAAATTCTTCTTAGAAAGTATTTGTGAAATCCAAATCAGATCATGCCTCTGTTCTGCTTAGAATCCTCCCATGGCACCCAGTTCCCTCAGTACAAAAGCCAGAGTCATCTCATCTCCATGGCCCAGACGTTCCTCACAGTCTAGTTCCGTCCCCTCCCCAATCTCATTGCTCTCAGTCTCACTCTGCTCTAGCTAAACTGGCCTTTCTCCTATTCTTCAAGTATGCTAGGGGCCTTCCAATCAGGATCTTTGTATCTGCTGTTGTCACTACCTGGAACACCCTTCCTTCCAAATAATGTGATGACTTGATCAAGTATTTCCATTATGTTCAATTGTTACTTCCCTTCGAGAAGTATTTCCTAACCAACATATATAAAATGGCCCTATCACTCTCCACGTTGTGTCTTATCCTATTTTATGTTATAGCCTCTACAAAGCACTGATCACTACTTGATATATTTTATATTTATTTGTTGTAGTTAGTGTTTGTGTCTGCCAAATAGACTGTAAGCTCCTCAAAGCAGAGATTTCTGGTGTGGTTTACTGCTGTATCCCCAGTGTCAAGAACAGTGTATAATAATATTCAGTGAACATTAAATAAAATATTTGTGGAATAAAATGAATGGATGGCTGGGTTTATTATTTAATATGAAACATATAAACAGAAATACTCAGAGAAGTGGGGTCAACATAAAGGCCTTTCTTTATTGGCACGCTAGGGACCATAAATGCCATTATTCACAGCGCAGTGGGTAAAAAGACACATTGAGGACAACTCCTAGGTTATCTGGAGTAGCAAGTTCACAAATGGCAGGATCATACAAAGCCCTGTGTTCTTTGTAACTGAGTCTATGCTGTCTTCTAGAAGCAGGACTGGTTCGTTGTTAACCAACTTCAAACTTACATTGTCATCCCATTACTTTGTGCAAACAAAGCCCGGCTCTCCCAGGTAGGTGGCATCTTCCCTTCTCTTGCATTGGAAGGAACTGTTTCTTGGTTCTCAGGTCAAGCAGATCACTCCCATTAGACTTTATCAGTAGTACTTGGGAGGAAGAGGATAGTGCACAGTGTCTGGTACATAGTAAGTATCATTCTACAGGTAAACATACAGATGGCAGTTTGTAGATTGAAAGGACTCTCCTTCCCTATGTCAAGGTAGCAGCAGGCTCTGAAGTTGTAGTCATGACTTTTCTCCTGACGCCCTTGGGTACAAGGGTGGCTCCAGTGTTTCTGCATGTGCATGACTCTTTGGATACTAATCCTGTTGTCTAACAGCCACCAACCTTTATCCCCGCACACTCATGCACACACTTCTGTCACCACCAACTTTATCAAAATGCGAATATACACAGCCATGTGGCTTGCCTTTAGAGACCACCCTCTCCAGGCCAACATCATTTCAGTAGCCATCAGCACTGGGTTTAACCATCCAATTAGATGAGTAGTTGTATAAAATGTCTGACCACCTATACATGTTAGGCCTCCTGCTCTACACTGACAATGCTGAGATGGATAAGATATGACCCCAATTTCAGGTAGACAATATGGTAACAGTGATTAACACAGTAGAAGAAGAATTGCTACAGAATACTCAGCCCAACTCAGGAGACCACAGAAGTTTCTTGAAAGAGGTGGCATATGAACTGAACCTTAAATGAGGAATAGGAGCGTTCCAGTTGATTGGTAAGGGGAAGAAGGGTGTAATTCAGGCAATGATACACAGCTAGAAAACAGTCCAGTATGCCAGCCACCCTACTACACTTACCCTTAACTGGTTCTTTCTATGAGAACATGCTAGTACACTTTGAAACACACTAAAATTCAGATATGAGAGTTGTCTCCTCTGACATGGTAATATATAGTTATTAAGAAGTTAATGACAAGTTTGCCTGATATGACTAGCCATGAGTGTCTGTATCAGCCTCTAATGTCTAAGACCTTGGAGCTTATGTGACAGGCATCCTGTAGACCCACCCTGAGGCTGTAACAATCCTGGAGGTTACAGTCTCTCCCAGCTCCATGTGTGGAAGGGAATCTTTCTTGACTCCTGACACTAGCGAAGGAATAGAAATTCTTCAGAGAATGGAGTTGGCCTTTCTGTCTTGTCCTCAGATATTAGGGTTCATATCCCCTTGAGGAACAAACCCTCATATCAAGACTGACAAGGCAACCAAGTAGGAGGAAAGGGGTCCCAAGAACAGGCAAAAGAGTCAGAGACACCTCCACTCCCATTGTTAGGAGTCCCACAAGAACACCAAGCTAATAACATGCATGCAGAGGACCTTGCTCAAACCCATATAGGCTCCATGATTGTTGCTTCAGTTTCTCAGCCTTTAAGAGCCCTGCTTAGTTGATTCTGTGGGACGTGTTCCTGTGGTGTCTTTGACCCCTGTGGCTCCTACAGTCCTTCCTCCCCCTCTTCTGTGGGATTCCCTGAGCTCTGCCTAATGTTTGGCTATGGGTCTCTGCATCTGCTCCCACCAGTTGCTGGATGAAGCCTCTCTGATGACAGCTGGGCTAGGAACCAATCTACGAGTATAACAGAATATCATCAGGAATTATTTCATTGACTTTAGGGAGGGAACAGTCATGTTTGGTTCTACCCTAGGTCTCCGGGCTAACCAACCTCTGGTTTCTGGTCATCGAGGCAATGTCAGGCATGGGCTCCCTCTCGTGGCATGGGCCTCAAGTTGGACCAGTTATTGGTTGGCCACCATTACCCGAGCACATCTTGTAGACAGGACAAATTGTAGATCAAAGGTTTTGTGGCTGAGTTGATGCCCTAGTCCCATCACTGAAAGCCTTCCCTGTTCCCAGAAGATGGCTGGTTCAGGCTCCTTAGCCTCCATTACTACAAGTCTTCACTAGGGTCACCCTCATAGTGTCTAGAGAATTTCTACTGCACTAAGTTTCCACATCCCCCCTCCCCGCAATGTGTCCCAGTTCCAGTTGTCTCTCCCAGAACTCTCTCCTTTCATCCCCCCCTTATGCCTGGTCCCTCCTATTCCCATCCCCACCTACCCCCAGTCTACCTGCAAATCTGTTCTATCTCCCCTTCCCAGGGAGATCCATATACACCCCCTTGAGTCCTTCTTATTACTTAGCCAGAGGACAACTTTTGCTTTCAGGACTTAGTTCTTTCCTGTGGCTTCTGGGTGTTGAACTCAGGCTTGAGCCATCTTACCAGCCCTATTATTTTTTATTTGCTGTGTGCTTCTGAGGAGCAAACTGAGAAACCCACACATGCTAGGCAAGCAAGCATTCTCTAACACTGCGCCACCTTCAGCAGGAGGAGACAGACCAACCTGTGTCAGCCCAAAGCTGGACTTCCCAGGCACACACACAGTGTTTTTGAGCACGTGCAGCCATAGTGCTGGCCCACCCCATCCAGTGCTGCAGCAGGACTGGGTGTAGACGGGGCTTTGTCCACAGTAGTCCCCTGCAGCAATCTCCTAAGGAAGAAAGCTGATCGTAGGAAAGCTACAAACAAAATCGGAGCAGCTGTTCCTCACCAACCACAGTTACCCAAAAAGCAACTTCTGTCCCACACACCAGTCCTGCTGGTGACCAGCTCGTCTCAGCCATGGATGTATTTCCGCAGACTCACCTTACACTCTGAATTTTCCTAGAAGTAGCTCTTGTAGAGTTTTAGGGAGCTGAACTTGATGAACCAGAGACTTGTCTATCCTCAAAAGGAAACACGGGTGGTGCACGACTTAAATCCTAGCAGTCGAGAGGCAGAGGCAGGTAGATCTCTGTGAGCCTCGTCTGCAGAGTGCGTTCCAGGACAGCCAGGACTGTTACACAGAGAAACCCTGTCTCAAAAAAACCAAACAAAGAAACAAAATGTTATTTATGGATACACAGATTTGATAAGTAAACGTTCATTCAAAGCTCCCAGTATTAACTGCTGAGCCATCTCTCCAGCCCCACGTTTTTTAAATAATTAAAATATTTTATCATTACAGTTGTGTTGTGTGTGCACACACGCTCACACGTGGATGAAGGTCAGAGGAAAACCTACGGGAGTTGGTTCTGTCCTTCAACCATGTGAGTCCCTGGATTTGAATTCAGGCCCTCAGGTTTAATGGTAAGCAACTTTCTCCTCTGAGCCATCCCAGAAAACCTCAGTTTCGTTCCCACACACAGCTCAGGTGGCTCAACTACCTGTAACTCCAGCTCCAGGGGAGCTGAGGGCCTCTCCTGACCTCCACATACCTGCACATGCATTCACAAACCCACATGAGACACACATATATACATAATTATAAAAAAATAAGTCACTGGGTGTGGTGGTGCACACCTTTAATCCCAATATTAGGGAAGCAGAGACAGGCAGATGTCTGAGTTTGAGGCCAGCCTAGTCTGCACAGCAAGTCCCCAGGCTATCCAGGGCTAAATAATGAGATCCTGTTTCAAACAAACAAGTAATAAAAGTAAAATAAAAAATAAAATCTTTTTTAAAAGTATATGAAAAACATGTAGAGAAGAAAGCAAAAATTCCCCATATTAGGAGATAAGGAAGGACTGGACGCAGGTAATAGATAGGAGTTATGTGAGAGGATCGAAAGTTAACTGTTTTCTACTTCTAACTCATCATGAATTTTTTGAATTTGGTGATGGATAACTGCATAAAAATATATTTGATAGTGAAATTATAAAATCCATTATGAAGTTCCACAGCTTCCCTTTCAAATGGCTACTCTGCCTGTGTAGAACTTCCTTGAGTTCTACAGTCTTTGAATCTGGTTACTGTCAGAATGTAATCGTATTATTATTATTAGCGACCTCTAAATAATAAAGTTCAAACATTTTTTTAAAGATTTATTTATTTATTACATATACAGTGTTCTGCTTGCATGTA
>LOJH01000410.1:22070-61907 GCA_001685095.1 Ellobius talpinus | reverse complement strand
AGATCCGCCTGCCTCTGCCTCCCGAGTGCTGGGATTAAAGGGGTGTGCCACCACCGCCTGGCCCAACAAATACTTTTTAAAAATCCATTTAATAAAATATTGCAGTGCTGCTTACATATTTCTAGTAGTCAGATAGTCATGTGCTTTAACACTTGCCGCTCTGCAGGTCAGATCTGTTCAAACATCTTGTCAAATAAATTTTCGAGTCCACTTATTGCTTTTAAAACCTAACTACTTTGGAATTCTAAACAAGATGAATGCACACGAGATGCTTAATACATCTGCAGGAAACATAGCATGTGGATACTTTTAGGTACCTCTCTTAAGGCTAGTCCAATTATCCTAATCTTGAAATATATGCCTTCCCTTGTTCTGTCTTTAGCACTACAAGGGAGCAGTTTTAAAGTGAGAGTAGTTTTAAAAGCCCTTGCAGCCCATATCCAGCAAGTCACTGCATGAGGGGAGATAACTTTTCTCTTTAAATGGCTTATCTTTCAAAAATATTATATTTTAATTATATGTTGTATTTATGTGTGTCTGTATGAGAATATGTGCACATTAGTGCAGGTACCTATGGAGACAAGAGACATTGCATCTCTCTGAATGAGGAGGTCCTGGCAGTTGTGAACTGCTGTATGTGGCTACGGGGATCTGAACTCTGGTCCTCTGGAAGAGGAGTACATGCTCTTGTCCACTGAGGAACACAGTCTTTCCAACCTGGAGCTTGCTTTCTTGAGATGGCTTTTCTGCAGCTTCAGGATTTTTGCAATTAGATCCTGATTTTTTTCTCCTTTATGATTCTGAGCAAACTAAAAACACATACTAAAGCACCAACGTTGTCCGTGAATTGTTACCCTCACTGACATAGAAAATGTACTTGCCACGTCTGTCATTCATTGCTTTCCTTAGAGCTTATGTTACTTGAGTTTATCTGCAAATATTGTAATTAGAAATATTTTAGAAATACTAAATTTATATTCTTATATTTAATGATTTAGTTTAAAAGAATACTCTTCATTAGCATCAACTTCACAATGAAGTCTTTTCAATTTATAATTGTTATTGGCTGTTTCCATTTTTATTGAAGCTCCTTTTAAACTGTTCAATCTTCCCTTCAAAACATCTTTAAAACTTTTGAAACATGAAAGTATTAGTAGTAGATGAAAGTATATTTCAAATTCAAATGTACAGATTGTTAAAATAACTTAATAAATCTAATAATTTAAATGATTGATGTAATTGCATATCCTACTTATATAAATTTTAGAAAAGTTATGGATTACTAACATAGACATTCTAGCTGCTATTGTCAATCCCCCAGGTGAGAAAAAGACCACTGCTATAATTTTAAACTAAATTTGAAGCAAGATTTAATTAAATACTGGCTAGAAGGTTGGGCTCTGGCAGAACTGTCTTGAAGTTCCCAGGAAATGGCCACAAGTCATGTTTTGCAGGGGCTTAAAAGGGCAAAAACGTGGTGTGGCATGAATTCTACTTGGAACTAATAATAAAAGCTCAGTCAGATACAGGGGTTAATGCTGAAGATCAGAGAAGCAAAGCAGCCAGCCACTAGAGAGTTCTTTTACCTCTACCAATGCTCAGATTGAAGGGGCGGTCCTGTCCTCAGGCTGCCTCCTCAGACTGCAGCTGTCTTCACCAAACCTCAGACTGCACTGAGCTCCTGTCTCCTCCCTCCTTATATTTCTCTCCGCCCAGACATATCACTCCTGTCTCCACCTCCCTAGTGCTGGGATTAAACGCGTGTGATCCCAAGTGCTGGGATCACCACTGTGTGAGCTCTGTTTCTCTTTTAGACAGATTCAGTCTCATGTAGCCCAGGGTGGTCTTGAACTAGCAGAGATCCTTCTGCCTCTGTTTCCCGAGTTTGCCATCCAAACTCTCGAAATAATCACACAGAAACTATATTATTTGCAAAACTGTTTGGCCAACAGCTTAAGCGTATTGCTAGCTAGCTCTTCCATCTAGAATTAACCCATTTCCATTATTTTATATTTTACCACCAGTCTTGTGGCCTGCCAGCAAGGTTTCACCTAGCAGCTTGCATCTTTCCCCTCTGGTGGTCCCATGGCATCTCATTGACTCTGCCTACTCTCCCTGTATATCTCTTCCAGCTTGGCTATATTCTGTTAAGCCATTGGCCAAAAGCAGTTTCTTTATTCATTAACCANATTGCTAGCTAGCTCTTCCATCTAGAATTAACCCATTTCCATTATTTTATATTTTACCACCAGTCTTGTGGCCTGCCAGCAAGGTTTCACCTAGCAGCTTGCATCTTTCCCCTCTGGTGGTCCCATGGCATCTCATTGACTCTGCCTACTCTCCCTGTATATCTCTTCCAGCTTGGCTATATTCTGTTAAGCCATTGGCCAAAAGCAGTTTCTTTATTCATTAACCAATAAAAGCAACACATATACAGAAGAACTTCTCAAATCACTGGGATTAAAGGTGTGTGCCACCACTGCCTGGCCTCTAGTGGTTTAACTCTGCACTCTGATCTTCAGGCAAGCTTTATTTGTTAAAACGTAAACAAAATATCACTACACCATGAGGCCACTATACTTCCCACCAAGTTCTAGCAGAGGCAATCATGTATCTTGATGTCCTTCTTACCTGTGTACCTCCCAGCCTATACCCATCCAGGGGCAAATGCATATACTGATGTATTTCATGTCCACATATCTCAGGCCCACGTGTGACCAAGCACATCTGGTGCAGATGAACAAACAAACAGGAACTTAATCTACTTAACTGCAAGCAGAACCCTTACCTGCCAGGTGTATTTGTCCTGTTTTGGTTTTACACTAGCCCAGCTTTTAAATACAATATATGGTTTCTGTCTTAGTTACTTTTCCTGTTGCTATGGTAAAATAACCTCATATAAGCAACTGAAGGCAGAGAACATTTATTTTAGCTCATGGCTCAAGGTACAGTTCATTGTGGCAGGGAAGTCAGGATAGCAGGAACCAGAAGCCGCTGGCCAAATTGCAGCCACAGCCAGGAGGAAGAGCCATGAATGCTTGCTAGTGCTTAGCTTTCTTTCTCCATTTTACTCCAGAAACATCTGTGCAGGGAATGGTCCTATCCACAGTTAAGATGGGACTTCTTGAATCAGTTAACTAATCAAGATAACCCCTGTAGTCAAGCCCAAAGGCCTGTCTCCCAGGTGACCGTAGAGTCTATCAAGGTGACAATTAACACTATCCAGCACTTTTCTTTTCAATTAAAACTTAACATCAATATGCATATTATATTTGTATACATTCATAAATTATAAATTTCATACCCTTCCCCATGTGTGACTTTTTAAATAGTTTAATGATTTTTTATAATAGAAATAATGTGTATTGTTCATCAAAAATTTGACAGCTAGTCCAGTGAAAGAACATAAAATTGTTAGATGTTTGCAGATCCCTTTCCTTTTGTGACCTTTCAAAGATAGAAATTCATTTTAATTCTTCAGGCTTATCCAGAATCTGCAAGAAAAGACTGGGTTAGAGAGTGGCCTGGCCAAGTTGTGCTTTGTGTTTCTCAGATGTTCTGGACTTCGGAGACACAGGAGGTTATAAGCAGTGGGACAGAGGTAAAGCATTGTTTGATTTCGAACAACAACCTGCTTTATTTCTCTTTATATTTCTTTGTTTGTTTGTCTGTTCTTTGAAAAGAATATCCTCCATTTCTATATGTGGTATTAAAATTATAGAAATTATAGAAATAAATTTTTACTAGGATTGCATAAATTCACTCTATAACTCATATTTTGAAATAGTTTGAGTGTTTTGAGTCATATAATACATTTATATATAACATCAGCTAAACCGTTTTATTATTTTGTAGGGATTAAAGAAGTACTACAAGGAACTTCAGTATCAACTAAATGATATCGTAGCGCTAGTAAGAGGAAAATTGTCTAAACAGACCAGGATCACACTGGGCGCTTTGGTTACAATTGATGTTCATGCTAGGGATGTCGTTATGGACATGATTGAAATGGGTAGGTAATTTTTTTAATATAAAATATAAAATATTGATAGCTTCTAAGAAACAAAGACTTGTGAGTTTAATAGGATTTTTTGGAATGGTCTTTAATTTGAAAACATGAATTAATATTTGTTGTTATAATAGATTACTTTTCTAATTATTTTCACTTATGATTTTACTTCATTCCTTGTAGGTGTCTCACATGATACAGATTTCCAGTGGCTTGCTCAACTTCGCTATTACTGGGAATATGACAATGCCCGAGTTCGCATCATTAATTGCAATGTAAAATATGCTTATGAGTATCTCGGTAACTCCCCTCGGCTTGTCATAACCCCTCTGACTGACAGGTGTTACAGGACATTGGTATGCAGTTATTTTGTTCACACATTAAATACTTTTGATACAGAATTTATTTTCTTGTCCAAATATTGACTATCCTCATTTATTTTAAAACATTTTTTTACGATTATATGTGTGCGTGAGAGGGAGACTTGTGCGCATGCAACAATACATGTGTAGAGGTCAAAGAACAACTTTCAGGGGTCTGTCCTGTCCTATTTTATGATACTAGAGGATTAAACTCAGGTTATCAGGTTTGGTGTCAGCTTTACCTGCTTGCCATCTCCCTGGCTCCTCATCTGTTAACTGATCTATAATAACCTAATGCACTTATCCTTTCCTAACCCAAACTCTTTTAAAACTTATATCATACATGTGCATATATATGCTATTATTACGCTCATGTATATAAAATGCGTGCATGTGAATGAGAATGCTGGCGTGTGCCCCAGCATGTACTTATGCCACGGAGGACAACTTTTAGGAGTGAGTCTGTTCTTGCTTCCCCCACTGGTTCAGGGACTGAACTCAAGTTCCCAGGCTTGTGTGGTAAGTACATTTACTGCTTAATTTGGGGGTACTGTCGCACCTCCAAATTTTCTTTATGTTGAATTGTAATACTGAGTATTTACTTCTCAGCCCCCCCGTTTAGCATACAAAAGTGTTTGAACTCTGTAGTATACAAGCTGTGAGTTACTTCCATGGAGACTAATTAGAAAAAGAAAGGTCCTGAAGATAAAACGCAAAACCAGAGCTTCAGAAAATAATAGATCACCTTTTACAGTACTCTCTGGAGTACCAGAGAGCTGGCAGGGAGGTCAGGGTACAGCTACATTCCAGAACACTTGGCTCAGAAGACAGAGGTACAATTATTAAAACTCCTGATAAGGGTAATAATGGATAGAATTATCCTGGATAAACCTACATTTCAAGTGAAAAAAATTTATTCATGTGTCACTTAAGATAAAAAAACATTCTATATAATATTCTTAGGCAATTGTGTCCCATGTAAGTGCCACAAAATATGCATTTGTGAAATGAGATGTTTCCCAAAAGGCCAGCAGGGTGAGGCTATATGACATTTGGCATACCATCTCTTGTTAGCAGAATCATTATGTGGTGTCTGGTGTGTGTGTGTGTGTGTGTGTGTGTTGTTTTCTCTAAATAGTGCAAGGGAAACAAGGGCAGTGCTAACAAATAATCCATTGTTCGTCTGAAATTTAAGTTTTCCTAGGGATTCTGTATTTTTATTTGCTACATCTGCCAACCTGGGAACTGAGAAGAAACATAAAAGAACAGCAGCAACTCATTTAATGCTGAGTAGGTTAGAGTGTAAAGTTGAATTCACTAGTTCTAAATAAAATGAGGATTCTTGTGCATATAATTTATTAGGGAAATAATTCATATACTGATGAATTTAAATTCTGATTAATTTAAAAGAGAAACGTGTATCAACCATAATACAAAGTAAAAAAAAACAATAATATTGGTAAGAGAAATATAGAGCAGTTCTTTGGGGATGCAGAAAATGAAGAATATACCAAGACAAAATCTTGAGAAATCACAGATGACACATTTGTTTGTCTTCAGAATATGGGCCCCGTTTGTACCACTTATTTCAATGTTTACCCTTTTTGACAGCTCACCATCTGGAAGGTATCCTTATTATCTTCTACCAGTATCTCCGCATCTACTTTCTGAAGAAAACCATCCTGAGCTAATTTTCCTCCTTCAGTGCTAGATTCTCTGTTCTTGAAGGGGAACTATGTATATCTGAAGTATTAGACAATGGTTTTTACAGCCGTGAAGTTCTAAACTGAACAGTAACTGGACAATATAATAATAACTGGCTTCCCTGAAGCTATGAATATAAATAACTTTATTTGGCTAGCAACTCTCTAGTTTGTTTTTTTTTCCTAGCTAATCATAGATTTCTTTTCACACCTAATTTTTTCCAGATCAGTGCCTTCTATTTAAACCTCGGAGGTGCTCCAGAAGGGCCAGCAGGCACAGGAAAAACTGAAACCACCAAAGACCTGGCGAAGGCGCTTGCTGTGCAGTGTGTGGTGTTCAACTGCTCTGATGGGCTAGACTACCTAGCAATGGGAAAGGTAGTGACATCAATGTTACAGCAGGGTCTGCCTGGGTGTACGGAGGAAATGCACGTGCTAGTATTACAGGCTTGTAGTTCGATGTCACTTGACCTTGGATTATAGTGGTAATGACATTGACAATATCCTTGGAGCTTTTTAAACTTAACGTTTAATTGGGACTTAAAGGTCAAGGTTTGTTTGTTTTGTTTACAAATGATGTCCTTTCTTCAGAATATTCACCATTTTTCTTGGCTATCCTTAGTTTTTTAAAGGTTTGGCTTCTTCAGGTGCGTGGGCTTGCTTTGATGAGTTTAATCGAATTGAACTGGAAGTGTTATCAGTGGTGGCACAGCAAATTCTTTGCATCCAGAGAGCCATTCAACAGAAACTGGATGTGTTCATTTTTGAAGGGACAGAACTTAAGCTCAATCCGAACTGTTTTGTAGCTATTACTATGAACCCTGGTTATGCCGGACGTTCTGAATTGCCAGACAACCTCAAGGTAATTTGTTGGGAGTATTAGTTTGTCAATAAAAAATGGCAACATAATCCATTCAAACTGTTATAAATTCCTCCATATATTTTGTCATTTCTTTTTTCCTTTTCTCTTTGCTATAAGGGAACTCTCAATTTTTTGGTAGTGCAGGGGCTTGGGCTCAGGCATACTAACACTCAACTGCATCCCAAGGCTGCTTTATTTTTATTTTGAGACAGTCCCACTAAATTCCCTAGTCTGGCCTTGAACTTGCAATCCTCCCACTTCTATCTCTTGAATAGCCAGGATTATGCCTATAGGCCACCATTCCCACCTTCTAAATCATTTTTAGAAATCCAAAACTACCAAGCACGTAAAAACATTTAACTTCTGCTGAAAAAGATTATAAATAGATGTTGCATTTTAGGAATAAACTTGGCTGTCAGCATCTTTTGATCCTGAGTCTGCTTAGCTCTAAAAATGGATTCTTTTGCAATAAGTAATGTATTTCATTTATTATATGCCTCAGGTTCTTTTTAGAACAGTCGCTATGATGGTTCCAAACTACGCCCTCATAGCAGAGATCTCCCTCTACTCGTGTGGATTTCTGAATGCAAAGCCTCTGTCTGTGAAGATAGTGATGACCTACAGGCTTTGCTCAGAGCAGCTATCGTCACAGTTTCACTATGACTACGGGATGCGAGCAGTGAAAGCAGTGCTAGTGGCAGCTGGAAATCTAAAGTTAAAATATCCCGAGGAAAATGAGGATATATTGGTAAGTATTAATTAAATACGTGCACTGTGAAAACATCAGTGGGAAAATAACTCCTTTAGTGAAATCAACCAGGGACTGAAGAAGGCAATGGAGAGAGTTGTTGCTCCAAGTATTTTAAGTAAGATTGAAATTGTAATTTTTGTTTACTTATTGTACTTTATATCAATACAGAGGCCTTTCAGTTTGATACCCATAGTGTTAGTTTTTCATTATGGGGATTCTATGAGCAATGTAAAATAAACTGACTTTGGCTAAGGATGTGTGTGTGTGTGTGTGTGTGTGTGTGTGCCGTGAGCATATCTAAGTGCAGACAATTAAATTACATTGTCCTTTTTGTGATTTTAGCTTCTTCGATCAATTAAAGATGTAAATGAACCAAAGTTTCTATCACATGACATACCTTTATTTAATGGAATAACTAATGACTTATTTCCTGGTATTAAACTTCCTGAAGCTGATTATAATGTAAGTGAATCCATGAGAATGACTTACTCTGTTCAATAAATTCAATTGATGGCTCGATTATTTATAAACTTTTTATTAAATTGGGGACCTTATTCTGTTTGGATATTCTTGTAAAGTGGAGTTTGGAGTTATTTCTTATTTTTCAAAATTTTTGGAAGAGTTTGAGAAGCATTGACATTAGCTCTTTAAAGGTCTAGTGAAATCAACTGTGATTGTTATATCAAAATCCACAGAATTCAAATAAAATTTGAGATAGGAAAAGTTTACAGATAAAAAAGATATTTGATATGATTTTATTTTAACTCTGTTAAGCTTTGATTTGTAGCTTAATATATGGTCCATTATGTAAGCTTTTTCATTCATACTTATGAATATCTATTCTGTTGCTATTATGGAGAATGTTCCGGTCTGTTAGCTCCACTTGGACTGGAGTGTAATTCAGGTCTGTTTCTTTATTGATTTGATGTTTGGATTGTTTGTGGATATTGAGAGCCTTAGTGTTTGCTGTTTATCATTGGGTATCCAGTTCTGGGTGTGTATTTATAACTGCTTTATCTTCTTGGAAAACTGCCCTCTTTGTCGTTGTTGAAGACTTTCTTTGTCTTTTAAATTTTTATTACTTTTACAGTGTTTGAGTTAAAGCTTATCTCGCCATTTTTTTCTTTTACTATTTGTAAATAGGTGTAGTCACCTCTGCTCTCCTTTCATTTTTATTTTCACAGCATATCTTCTTCATCCTTTTGCTCTTTCTCTAGAGTGTTCTCTAAGATTAACTGAGCAGCGAACGCTTTACTCTCGTTGTCTGTGTAACCCATGCCTGTCAGAGCTCTCACGGAGAGGCCAGGGAACAGCTTGCGGGAGGCAGTTCTCTCCTCCAGCGTGTGGTTCTCAGGACTGGGACAGTTGTCAGGCTTGCTTGGTGCAGGTGCCTTCACTTGCTTAGTCAGTCACAGTTAATTATTGATCTGTAAGGAGTAACTCATGCTATTTTGCTAATTGTCTTCTGTTTGCACATCTGTTTCTCCCTTGTTTCCTTCGTTGTTTAAAGGCTTCCTGTAGTGATATGCGTTCCTACGATTTACATAAAACGTATTTATAGCTGGCTTTTTGAAGTTGGTAGCAACTTTAATTTATATTTACACACTATACTTAAACTCCTGTTTTCCTACATTTTATGTTTTTAGTATCACACTTTATAACTTCTTATAATTTGTATAACTTCATTACATTTGATTTGTTTGCTTTTAATAGTTTCGTCTTTTAATGTTCTACTAGAGATAAAATTTGTTTACCTACTGCCTATTAGTGTTTGGGATGTGACAGTATATTTACTCTTTTTTTAAAGCAAGAAATGAAACTTATCTTTAATAACAAATGATATGATTTTGTATAGAAAATCTTGAATAACTTACATAATAATTATAAGAGATACATAGTTTAGCAAGGCTATCGGCTATACTATACAAAATCCAGCCACATTTCTGTATGTTTACAATGAACAATCCAAAGTGAAATTAAGAAAAGAGTTCATTTTCAATAGCAACAAAAAGAATAAAATTCTTAAGAATTAATTTGATAAAAAATGCAAAATGTTTACTATAGTGATGTTTTATTTATGTTTTAATAAGTAAAGCTCGCCTGAAGATCAGAAAGTAAAGCTAAGCCCCTAGAGACCAGGCAGTGGTATCACACACCTTTCTTTCATCCCAGCACTTGGGAGAAAGAGGCAGATGGATCTCTGTGAGTTCAAGTCCACCCTGGGCTACACAAGATCAATGCAGAAACACATCCACATTTAATCTCAGTACTAGGGAGTCACACGCCTTTAATCCCAGCACTAGAGGGGAATATAAATTGGGAGGAGACAGAGGCTCAGTGCTCAGTTTGGTTGTCCCGCCTATACTTCCCCTGGCTACTGACCAATCAGCGTTTTATTAAACTAATACGAGTGACAAATCTTCACAGTGTACAGGAGCATTGTCCCACAGCAGTGTACAAAGTTTCTCAAACAGAGCAAACAAACTTAGTGAAGTAGTGCATTTCTAGGATCCCAGCATTCAAGACCAAGGAGTGCGAAGCAGGAAGCTCGAGAGTTCAAGGCCGTTCTGGGCTGTACCTCAAGATGAGGGTAGGGCAAAAGAAGCAGAAAGTAGATATTGCACGAATAATAAAAACCCAGAGACAGATATTGGGGTTCAACCTGAAAACCAGAAAAGCAAAGCAGCCAAGCCACTAGAAAAGTCTTACCTCTACCAAGGCTGGGTGACTGCACACTAAGCAGGCAGAACCTCTCTCTCCTCCCATTTTATATTCCCCTCTAGTGCTGGGGTTAAAGGTGGATGACTTCCTGGTACTGGTATTAAAGGTGTGAGCCACCACCACCTGGATGTGTTTCTGCACTGATCTTCAGTAGCCCAGAGTGGACCTGAACTCACAGAGATCCCTTGATCTTGTGTAGCCCAGAGTGGAACCTGAACTGAGATCCCTCTGCCTCCATCTCCCAAATCCAGGGATTAAGGTGTCTACCACCACTGCCTGACCTCTAATGGCAGGAACACACACAGGGTCAGGAGGGCAGACTAGTGGAAAGGTAAACTCATTACATTGGTCCCAGCATAACTGAGGCCTCAATACCTATCCTCCTCCCCCAGGAATGTGTGGAACCCCATCTGGAGGTATGAGAAATATGAGGCTCACCCCAGCCCTAGGATACAGGGTGCCAGGGGAGCTAGGCCAGGGGTTCTGAAGGGCCTAAGGCAGGAAGTGAAACTGGAAGCTAACCAAAAAGCTTTGCCTTGCTGATATTCAGGCAAGCTTTATTTATTAAAATGTAAATAAATTATCACCATAAGGAGAAGGAAAAAAGGGGATTAAAGGAAGGGACAGGAAGCAAATCAAGACCCAAATAAATGGGAAGGTATCTCATGTTCATAGATTGGGGATATTAAAATGGTTAAGATGACAGTGTCCCCACAAACTGATTCACAGCATCAATTCATGACCTAAGCAGTGTTGGATATGGGTTCTATCTCATGGAGTGGTTCTTCAGACATTGGTTGGTGACTCCCACAGGCTTTGTGCCACCATTGCCCTAGCATATCTTGCAGGCAGGACACCATTGTAGATCAAAGGATTTGTAGCTGGCTTGGTATTTGTGTTTCTCCTTTGGTAGCACACAGAATCCATTCCTGTAGGAAAGATGGTAGAAGTAGGAGTGAAGGCTTGGTGCAGGCACCAGCTTGACTTGTCCATGCTCAATAAACTGTGTGGGTGTTGTCTTCAGCAGTGGGGCCTCACTCTCAGTTTGTGGAGAACTACGTATAGTCTTGGCAACAGCCTGGGTTGTTTGGTTCCCATGGGATTTCTTTGGCTAAAACTCAACTGGATGTAACCCAATCCTGGTACTGGAAGCTTCATTTGCCAGTTGGGACTCTGTCCCATTATTTAATAATTTTATTAACTACCTTTTAAATGCCCTTAATTTTAGCTGTCTCTCCTCATGTTCCCGATCCCCATCTCCCTTACCCCTTCCCATTTGCTCCTCCCATTTCAGTCCCACCCCATCCATCCTTCACTATCTATTCTATTACCCTTTCCTAACAAAATCTATTTGTCCCTCTTACTCCTTTACTCCATACCTACCCTCTGGGGTTCTACAGATGGCCACTTTGTTAATCATTGACTTAACAGCTAATATCCACATATAAGCAAGTGCATACCATATTTGTCTTTATGGGTCTGGTATAACTCACTCAAAATGATTTTTTTGAGTTCCATCTATATGCCTGTGAAACTCATGATTTCATTTTTTAAATGACTGAGTAATACTCCATTGTATAAATATACCACATTTTCTTTATCCATTCCTCTGTTGAGGGACATTTAGGTTGTTTCCAATTTCTGGCTATTATGAATATAGCAGCAATGAACATGGTTGAGCAAATGTCTCTATGGCAGGATGAAGCATCTTTTGGGTATATATCCAATAGCTGGGTCTTGGGGTATAGTTACTCTTGGCAGTGAGTTTCATTCTTCCATCTTTTGATGTGCTAATCATCGATAGTATAGGTCTTTTCCTTCAGCAGAAATTTATTTTTGAAAGAGGGGTCAGGGTAGGGTTGAGTCGGTCTCACAGTGTATCACTAGCAGCTTGGATCTCATTATGTAAAACAGACTGGCCCAAAACTCATATATATCTACCTGCTTTTGCTCCCAAGTGCTGGGATCAAAAGTGTGCACTACATTAAAAGTGCTGTAGCTGTATTTTAGGATCTATATTGCTGTGATGAAATACCATGACCAAAATTAACTTGGGGAAGAAAAGATTTCTTTAACTTACACTTTAACATCACAGTTTATCGCTGAAGGTACTCAGGACAAGACTCAAAAAAGGCAGGAACCAGAAGGCAGGATCTGATTGCAGAGGCCATGGAGGAGTGCTGCTTACTGGCTTACTTCTCATGGATTGCTCAGCCTGCTTTCTTATAGAACCCAGGACTACTAGCCCAGGAGTGGCACCACCTACAGTTGGCTGGGCCCTCCCACATCAATCACTAATTAAGAAAATGCCCCCTTGCAGCCCAATCTTATAGAGGCATTTTCTCAGTTGAGGTTCTCTCCTCTCAGATGACTGTAGCTTGTGTTGAGTTGACACAAAACAAGCCAGGAAACCCAGGAAAGACTAACCCATTTCTGAACTTAAGTTCTTTCAGAATGATTTGCATCTATAGTACCTTATGGCTCTTAAATTTTAAATGATTTTTTTAGCTTTTCTGTTTATTCCTACTTGCTATGGTATGAAGGATATCTAGCATATTTTTTGTGTCTTAACCAAAATTAGACTTTTGTCAAACACCTTTAAAATGAATTGTTTTTATTTAACATACAACCAATGCTAGGGCGCTGTGATCATTAATAAAATACCCTGGCATGTTAAAGGCATTTTAGTTTTCTTTATTTTTTTATTTGAAAAATAAAACTTTCTAACATGATTTTAATAACATTTCATAGAAACAGATTCCATTTTTATTTTATTTCAGGAATTTTTGGAATGTACACATGAAGCCTGCCGAGCACATAATCTTCAGCCTGTTAAATTTTTTGTTGAAAAAATTATTCAGACGTATGAAATGATGATTGTTCGACATGGGTAAGAGTATTGATGATCTGCCATAGTTTTATGTTATTTTAAATTAAACTAAAGAACCAAAGGTCAATAAATTTATATATTAGGAGGGCTAGAGAACAGTAGCTTACAGCAAACACCAAGAACCAGGAGTGGGGTGCACACCTGTAACCCTAGGAACCAGAAGCGGGTAGGGGGTGCACACCTGTAACCCTAGCAACCAGGAGTGGGTTGCACACCTATAATCATAGCTTATGACTGTTTGAAGCAGGAGGATCTTGTATTCCAGGCCAGATTGGCCCATATATGAAGATCCTGTCTCAGAAACTGAAGTAAACACAGCTCACTGTTAGGTAACAATTCTGAAATCCACTTGGACACATGGTGCCCATTTCCAGAGAGGGATTTACTGTGAAGTTAATGGAGTTTAAAGTTCAGGACCTCTTCCTTGTAGGGAACCATTCAAGCAGCTGTAAACACTTTGTATATATAATTTATTTCATAAGGCATTATTAAAGTAGATATGTAGTTTTGTGTTCATAATTATATGTATATTTTTCCTTTACTGGGTCACTTAAACTGAACTTCAGGCTCTTTATAACATCTTGTATCTAACTCTGCTCGATTTTCCTTTCCTGGGAAGGAAGTTGTTTTCAAGGTGCTCAACTTAATGTTTGAAAGGCCTTCCCTATTTTTGTCTTCTTTCCACAATATGCATGAAGTAACAAGAAAGAAAAGTGTTATTCATAGTAACTGAAAAATGATTCCAGCCATTTCCTGCTCACAGAAAGTTAGGGTTTAATAATCACAATTTTTGTATATTATGCAAAACTTCAAACATATACTAAAATGAGGGAATAGTAAATCAATCCTCATGCATCTAGGGTTGAGCACCTATATATGTTAGACCAGAATCAGGAGGTAGAAATCAGTAGGCATCTTCAGAAATTTAATCAGCTTTTATGTGCTTTACCCTCCATCTTCCCTAAGTACAGTTTTATTGTCCTATTTCTCTAGATCCTTGTGATATCCTTAACCCTGCCAGGCTTAGTAGATTCTACACCTCTAGCGTTTTTTCATCAAGTCATGTTCTCATAAAATGATTACGATAGCCCTTCTTATCCACAGTTTTTATTTCTATGGCTTCATTTACCCACAATCAGCTAACTGCAGTCTAAAAATACTAAAGGGACAATTTCACATTTGGAGAGAAAGAGAGAGCACTGTCTCCTAATCTTCTCAAAGTATATTATTGTAATTATTCGATTTTATGACTAACTACTGTTAGCCTCTTACTATGTCCAATTTATAAATTAACCTTTGTAATAGTTATGAATACGCAGGATTAACATAGTATTATTCACACTTCTATAGAAAATATGGTTTTGGGTATCTATGAGTGGACTAGAATGTAACTCCTAAAGACTGGAGGACTTCTGAGAACCTTCATAGATTTTAACAATGTGGTAAACTAACCCTGTCCTTGATTTCATCCTTTATATCAATCTGAGTTTTTATTGTTGAAGTGTTCTTAATTTTTTACCAATATGCATGAGAATTCTACAGGTCCCTGAATTTCTGAACTCCCTTATTCTCTTCCCCCCACCGACTTGCAGGCAGTCCTTTCCCTCCCAACCTGTGTGCTCAGTGTTTATAGTGTCTTAGTAAACCTACCCAGCAATCTTTCCACTGTAGCTAATAATACTGTATCCACTACCCTTTCCTCCTTCATTAGGTGTATTATCTGTCTTCCAACTTACCTAGATGGTTAAATTCATCAAATGGTTTACCATGTATAACTACAATTGTTAATCATTTATCCCCTGGAAACTTAATTTGCCCTGGCTTCTAAGTCTTTATCATTTATTTTGATTTTCTTTTATTATGGCAAGAACAACCTTCCTATGATAGGCTGACTACATAGGAACAACCAGTGCCAAAATGTTAGTGATTTACAATACAAAGGCGTATTTTTCATGCATGCTGTATGTTCATTTATAGGTTCTCAGGGAGACTCTGTTTATAATAGTCACACAGAGTAGCCGCCATCTCACATTGTGGATTGCATTCTTAATAGAGGGGTGACAGCTCTGTCAGTTTCCTTACTGGCAATTATCTGCCTTGTGTGACATTCATTGCAATCAGTCACCTCGTGTTTCCCCAGATGTGGCAAGGAAGCCTGTGTGCCTGGAGGTGACCTGGAAATCTTTGGCAAAGAGCATTTTGCCACTACAGCAATTGAAAGCTTTAGAAACAGTTCTTCCCCTGCCTTGGGTTTTATTTTAAGAATATATAAATAATAAAAGTTAATTGTCATTTAAAGACTTTCTGTTATACTCTACTATTGATAGTGTTATGAATGTGGAAAATTCAGTGTACACTCGATCAGTTTAGAAGAGAAGTGATTTTCATCTATGGGAAGAAACATTTTAGAAATTCAAAAATTATATATGCTGATTAACACAGGGTGATGTTTTCTATGCTGGTATAAATAATTTAATTAGCCGTATTTTTACCATCTTATTCTATAATTCTCTTTCATAGTTTTATGCTAGTAGGAGAGCCTTTTGCTGCGAAGACAAAAGTTCTGCATGTGCTGGCTGATACTTTAACTCTTATGAATGAGCGCAACTATGGAGAGGAAGTAAAGGTCATGTACAGGACTGTAAACCCGAAGTCAATTACCATGGGCCAGCTTTTTGGGCAATTTGACCCCGTGTCTCATGAGGTAATCTACAAGATAACACTCTTGCCTGTAGTCAGTGTATATTAAATCAAGAAACTATAAGTATTTCTGATTTTAATGATACATCCAATTTAATTTATGAATGAGGCCTTTCAGCATTTTCTTTTCTCCTCAGTGGACTGATGGCATCGTGGCGAACACGTTTAGAGAATTTGCCTTAGCAGAATCACCTGACCGGAAATGGGTTGTATTTGATGGTCCTATTGACACTTTGTGGATAGAAAGTATGAATACAGTCTTGGATGATAACAAAAAGGTAAATCACTATTGCTTAGAGCAGAACTTATTCAGACATAATTAAGTAATTCTAGGATTATATATTTAAGCTAAAGTGTGTAAAAATTGAATACATTTATAAATTGTCTTTTCAGTAAAGGCTATGCCCATAGTAAGTCTTTTGGTTTTTAATAGAATGAAAGTGTATTATATTAAAGCTACTGTGTTGACATAATTATTGTCTTAGTCACTGTTCTGTTGCTGTGAAGAGACACCATGACCAATGCAACTCTTACAATAGAAAGCATTTAACTAACAGTTTGCTTACAGTTTCAGAGGGTTATTAGTTCATTGTCATCATGGCAGGGAGCATGGAGGCCTGCAGGCAGCCTCTGGAGCAGTAACTGAGAGCTACATCATGCATAGGCAGAGAGAGATACTCGGGGCTTGGCACGGGCTTTTGAAACCTCAAAGCCAACACCCAGGTGACGAACTTCACCCAATAAGGCCATACACACCTCCTAATTCCTTTTATCCTTTCAAATAGTGCCACTCCCTGGTGACTCAGCATTCAAATGTATGAGCCTGGGGAGGTCTTTCTTATCCAAGCCACCACAGTAATCTATCAGCAAATCAAATTGGGCTGGAGAGATTGATTAGCCCTTAAGAACACTGCCTACTCCTCAAGGAACCAAGGACCCAAGGTCCATGTTCGGTTCCCAGCCCCCACATGGTGGCTAGCAGTCACCTGTAACGCAGTCCTTGGCACTGCACACACGTGGTGTATAGATATATATGTAAACAAAACACTCATACCATAAAAAAGAGGTTATTTCAATGATATGATTTCATATAGAACTTTAATATTTTACAAGAAAAGAAGTCTTATTTCTTTTTTTTAATTAAACACTTTAGTTTTTATCTGTAAAATGTTACCCTAGGACATGAGCAATATATAAAAGAACTAGACAATGGAAGTCTTATAATATTTATTTTAATTAAGAGTAAATGGCCATAAAAGTCTAAAAAGAGATGCTATGATTTTAATGTATTTATACACTTTCTTAACTGTTACCAAAATAAAGATGCATAAAATTCTCTATACCCAAAGGTTCATTCATGCACATCCCATAATCTAGTATAAGTAGATATACTAGAAGTCAGTCTATCTTCTAGAGATCATCATTTAACCAATAATAGTTGGTTTTAGCAGGTCTTGGGCTTCCTGTTAATGGATTTATATCTTTAATGCTTTTCTGTTTTGATCCATTTAATGAGGTGTTTGTGTTGTTGTATTCTACTTTATTCCTTATTCTTTTTCACGCCTGTATTAGCATTCTCTTATCTAACTGTATTTTGGTTTATTTCTATACTTGTTTTGTGGCTCTGGGGACTGAATCCTGGGGCCTTGCATATGCTAAACAAGTACTCTACCATTAGGTTATTTCCCCCCCCATTTTATTTCTATTCATATATGAAGTTACTGTTCTACTAAGTAATAAAATGATTTAATTAGCACTCAAAATTATATTCAAGGACCTTATCATTGTTGGTCATTATATTTTTCCTTATTTTCACTTAGTAATATTGATTGTACTCAGAGTAAAAAGTAAACTGACAAGCATTGATAAGTCAGGAAGCAGGAATTAATCAGTAGGATGAATTATAGAATTTAAACTCAAATATAAGGGTGCTCTCACATTAGATGAAAGGTGGCATATAGCCAGAAAGTTTGGATAGACAGAGGTGATGATGAAAGATGAAAACAAACCTTATGACAGCTTGTCTTCATGAAGTGGTACGCCTCAGTACTTGGCAGGTGTAAGGAGAATTTTAATAAGCCATAGAGCAAACTGAGAAGCAGATCTGCTTAGCGCTGGTTCTCAACCTGTGGGTCATGACCCTTTGGAGTCACATATCCAATATCCCACATATCAGATATTTACATTACGATTCATAACAGCAGCAAAATTGCAGTTGTGAAGTAGCAATGAAATGGTTTTATGGTTGGGGTTCACCACAGCATGAGGAATTGTATTAAAGGGTCACAGCATTAGGATGGTAGAGAACCACTGGCTTAGGGAAACATAGAAGTATATGTGGGTAGTACTGAAGACCTGGTTAAATTAAAATGCTTGAATCACCATTCATTCTACCAAAGGCTAGCTTTGTGAAATATTCTCTACAGATAAGCAGCCTGGCATAGGCAAAGGTGATGTTGCAATCCTAGAAATACACAAAGACTTCAAAGACAATGGCATGAGAATAGTAAAAGCAATGGATATAAAGCAGAACTTACCTAACAAAGGAGATAACGAGAAATTCCTTACAAAACTGAAGAGAAAGTGTATTAGGGAAGGAGTAGGGGAGTGGAAACTGTAATCACCATATATTATGTGAGAAGAAAATCTACTCTTAGTAAAAGGGGGGAAGTGTATTAGGTGTCAGTGGTGGAGGAAAGGGAGGACTGGATGGCAAGGAGCTGTGGAGAGAGACGAAGATGCTTGAATTTAATAGTTCAAAATTGCTTAGTTGTTTTTTTGCAAGAGCTAAATTTCTAGCTGTATGAAATGAATGACCGGGACAAGTAAACAAATGAAGACAGGGTGGTCAGGAACTGCTCTTGTTTTAAAATGCTCATTCTTAAGAAGCCTGGCCCAGGCTGCAGTTAGAACGAGATTGGGTCAAGAGCTGAGGGTTTTGCTAAGAGGAGAATCCTTGGGTCCTGGTAGGTGACAGCAAGGCAAGGGTTGCCTGACAGCTGACTTGTACGTGATGGTGAAGTGTACATAGTTAGCAGACAACGCAGTAGGGGTGAGCAATGATGTTATCCCAACGTGGTAGCAAGTGGAAGAGTATTTATTGATATAACCTGATATACATTTAAAAGTATTCTAGATGCGTTCTCTCAGGTAGAACGTTCTACAGTTCTGGAAATATCTGCATCAATCAGCCACCTGTGGCTTGTTAATATTTCATTTGCAGAATGCTTAGTATAGTAGGAGAACTCAGCGTGGGGTGGGGTGCGGAGACAGCTCAGAAGTGGAGCGCTGGCCTAGCATACGTACCAGGAACATAAAAGTGTTAAAGAACTGAACTTTAAACTTTATTTAATTTGACATTGATAAGTTAAATACAAATAGCTCTTTATGGCTAGCAGCTACCATATTACACAATGCAACTCTTTGCCACTCTATTTTATATGTAAGGAGTTGAATCCAGAAATGTTATATGCTTCAGTGTTGACTTATGACTAGACAAGGAAAACCTGAGTCTAGAGTGGTGGTTGTGGGAGTGAAGAGGACACAGAAAAGTATATGTGGGAAAACTCTGTAGCGAAAATAATTTGATATATTAATAGTTAATAGTAATAGTTACTAATACTATTAAAATTTAATAATCTCAAAGCCAAGAAGCTTGAGATAAAGTAGCTTTAATAATAATGGAAAAGATAAGTATTTGAGAAAAAGGCTGAATTCAGTTGATGAGTTTTTTGAACATATTTAATAAAAGAGGAAGTGTTTTAGATTAAAGAATTTAAGGAGACTTTATAAATCTAGGGCTAGACTAGTTTTTTTTCCTGATTTCCAGCCATAGTAATGTCTTTATATCATAGCACATGTTTTATCTATAAACATATTCATCCTATCTTATAGTGGTATTTTATTTGTGTTTTAACAAATAAAGCTTGCCTGAAGATCAGAGTGTAAAACTAGTCACACTAGTCAGTCATACAGACCAGGCGGTGGTGGCACACACCTTTAATCCCAGCAGCCACACTAACTAGCCATAGAAGCCGGGCGATGGTGGTGCACACCTTTAATCCCAGCACTAGAGAGGAATATAAGACGGGAGGAAACAGGAGCTCGGGCTCGTAGTCTGCGGTTTGAGTTTGGTGGAGATCACTGCAGTCTGCAGTCATGCTTAGGATAGAGGCAAGAGCTCTCTCTCTAGGGGCTTGGCTGCTTTGCTTTTCTGATCTTCATCTTGAGTCCCAATATCTGTCTCTGGTTTTTTATTATTCTAAATTTTAAAATATTTGAAAAATATTTGCCTTTAGCTTTGCCTTATGAGTGGAGAAATCATTCAAATGTCTCCTCAAATGAGCCTCATCTTTGAAACAATGGACCTTTCACAGGCTTCCGTAAGTTCTTAATATAATAGTGATGTGTTTGTTTGTTTATTTGTTAATTGAATCAAAATATTTTGTGTCCTAAAATGGGTTTAACACAGGGGATAGAGAGATGAATAAGACTCAATGTCTGTTTAAAAAGGATGAGAAGCATGCTAATAACTACTCCCAATGCACAGTTACACATAAGTGCTCTAAGAGTGTGGAGGCGATTGGTATCCATGGGGGTGATGGGGAGAGAAAGACCTTAGAAGATACTTGTATTTGACCTAGTTTTGCAGAAGAGTCAAGATGTCTTCAAGGAGATTAACTAGGTTTGGGTATTTCAAATTGTGACTGGATGATGTATAAACATGAAGAGGTGTAGAATGTCTAAGGACCTGACTGAAAATAGTTTTCTGTACAGGGGACATCTGGTGTATGTTAAACTGTAGAAACAGGCAGACCTAGACTGTGACTGGGCGTAGCAGTGCTAACTGAGAGTTGTCAGGTAAAAGGAACTCTGCTTCTTCTCCAGCCTGCCACTGTGAGTCGTTGTGGCATGATTTATTTGGAACCATCACAGTTAGGATGGGAACCACTTGTGGCTTCATGGTTGAATTCATTGAAAGAGCCTCTAAATGAACCAGAACATCAAACTCTGCTGAAAGAACTTTTCAAATGGCTAGTACCACCTTCTTTAGTATTCCGCAGGAAGAAATGCAAGGTAACAGCACTATAATTCTCTGACTTACTCCAGTTTCAGAAGATTCTGTTCAACTTAACTAAAGCTACAGTCACTATGCTAGAACAACTAACTAAAGCTAGTTTTTTCTTTACCTTTGTTTTATTTATTTATTTATTATTTTTGGCCTTGAACTCACTATGTAACTGAGGATCACCTTAAACTTCTAATCCTCCTGCCTCCACTTCCCAAGTTCTGGGATTACAAGCATGTCCGTTCTATGCTCAGCCTTCCTTGGTTTTATACTTCTTAAATTACAAATAACTTAAAAGGTTAAATTTACTTTAACTGCTTATATCAAGTCATAGCTTCTAGACCTTTAAAAATCCCAATTACTTTCTATATTTTAAAACTATTTTAGGTGCTAGAGCGATAGCTCAGTGGTTAAGAATGCTCACTGCCCTTGTAGAGGAGCCACATTCAGTCCCCAGCTCCCATGGTGAGTGGCTCACAACTGTCTGTAACTCCAACTCCAGGGTCTCTGGTGCCCACCTACACTAGATGTGCACATATGTGCACACGCACACACACTTTAATAAAAATAGATTTTAAAATATTTTAAATATGTATCTTTTTAAACTCACATGAGCTTTTAGCATTTTATGAAGATTCTTTATGCTGTGCTGTTTTCCTGAGACTGTCCTAACAAGTTACTACAAATGTGGTCTCTTAAATAACAGACCTTTACTTTCTCGTGGTTCTGGAGTTTAGAGGCTGACATCAGTATATTGGCAGAGCTATGTTTTCCTGGAAATGCTAAGGGAGAATGTTTCCTCTATCTTCCAGATTCTGGTGGCTCCAGTTCTGAGGCTCATGGCTACAAGCTCCACCCAATCCCTTCTTCCAGCTTCATGTGGTCTTCTCTCTGTGGCACTTCTCTTTCGCTCTTCGGGTCTTAGATTTCATGCCTATTGGATAATTCATAATGATGTCCTTTCCTCCAGATTCTTAGTTACATCTTCAAAGATCTTTTACCATAACTTTTTGGGATTATAATATAGAAGGATCTTTCAGAAGACCACAATTCAGTGACGATCACCTGTGCATAAACACACATGAACACTTAATATATTGATACAGAAACTCAATGGCTTCCCATCCTATAATAGGATTTAAGAAAGAGAAAAGATACGGTATTAAAAGAAAAACACTAGACAATTCCACATTGCAAATATTATTTATGGTGACTTCATAGGGAAAGTAAAAGTTCTTAGCAGTCTGTCAGTTTTAAATCCCTACTACTATACAAGCAAATAATCCAAAATAAGCTCCATCTTTCCAGGTAATGACCCCTGGTTTCCTTTCCATATTTGTCATAGTGTCTATATGCAGCAGTTTTAAAGCAATGTGGGTTTATATCCTCTGTGCTAATCTTTGCGTTTGTCGTCTCCCCAGCTATTTCCATGGCTCAGGCTTCCCTGGAGAGTGGCCTCCGTGCTGATTTCTCTCCTTCCTGGACCATCACGGTAGCAGTGCTCTGGTTCAGTCCACACCTCCCAGTTAGAATGGAGATTCTAAATGCCCACCCGTGCTGTTCATTCCCTACTTAAAATCCTTCTTCGGAGCCTTCTTCCTATATTCACCTTTAACAAAGCCCATATGACTCTTGGGGTCTGATTCTTGTCTGCTTCCCAAGCCTAATTTTTTGTCCTCTTGCCTCTCTATCCTGTAGGCTCACCTTAGTAGCCTGTGTCTGCTTGTATTTGTGACATAATTCTACTGCCCTAAACATCCTCCCCTCCTCTATTTTCCTAACTTTTATTTTCCTTGATAATTCAGTTCATTTTCTTTTTCCTTGGGAAGGACTTTTATTATTTATCCTTCTCTAGTTTCCCTGAAATCAATTTCTGGGCCTGTGTCTGCCCCATCTCTCTCTTCTGAGACTGCCTCCTCCACATAAGTATCTCATTGTATTAGATGTTCCTGTTTTGTTTCGGCGTTGCTCCTTTTCAGGGATCGTGTCTCTTATTTCCACATCTCCCACTTTGCTCTATGGCTATAAGTATAGCATGTCCTTCCTAAGCATAGAATAGATAACTGAATGAATGGCTGTAAAAGACTTGATTTCCACTCTCCTTAGAATATCGTTTATTCTTGTATAGCACATAATTTCTATTTATCATGGGATTTAGAATAAGAATACATTATGTACAATTTTGTCATATAATAAACCAAACTAAAATCTTAGATGTTTTTATTGTGCCTCATCTTTGTTTTCTATAAGTTTAAATGTTATAAAGAATATATCAATACTGTTTTTATAAAATGATTTACATTTCTTCTCCAAATGAGATGGGAAGTGTAAAAAGCATTTCCTCGTTTTCGCTTTGCAGGAACTGATTCCCACAAGTAACATCAATGCGGTCGTCTCCCTCACACGCCTCTTTGAGATCCTTCTCTGTAACGTGCTGGAGAATGAGCCCACTAGCAAGCACACGCGTGTTTGGATCATGGTTTGTTTCATGTTTAAGGTGGTTTTAAATTAAAATGTGGTTATAGAAAATAATATTTGTATTCAGAAAGACCTTTTGTATGAACCAGAGCAGCTTTTCTGATGATCACTGAAGAATAGCTGGGGCACGAAGTTTGCCTGACCTGGCATCTGATTCTAAAAACAACTCTAATGAAAATAAAATACGTCAGAATGAGCTTGAGCTGCGCATTCCCAACGAAAGACCACATATTGATCGTCCTTGATGGGGTGGTGCTGTATTAAACTCACATGCTTTAGATTCATTGATGTTTTGTCTTAGTGCTAAGCGGGCATCTAGGCAGCACAGAAACTATGACAGACTGGGAGAAGGGATCCAGCCAGATGGGAGGATGCAGGCACTGTCCATGGAGGACTTAGGGAGACATTAGTAGTAGCCCTTGTTAGCTAGTGTCTAGAGTTGGAAGACCAGACACTATGGCAATTGTGAGCAAAGGGAAACAAAAGAAGAAAGATTTTAAAAATCTTTGTTCCCTATGTATGCCTTTCTCCAATCTGCCACCTTGTTTTTCCTGTGCTCTGCCCTCCCTTTCTCTTCCGTGGTGTAACAGTAGCATTTCCCTCTCATTGTTTCTCCTCTACCTTGTTGCTACAAAAAAAAATCTACCTCGTAGGCCAGGAGATAGCTCAGTAAGTAAAGGCACGCACTTGCTGCCAAGCCTGACGAGTTTAATCTCTGGGACTCACATGAGTGGAAAGGAGAGAGTCAACCCTCAATAGCTGCCCTCCGACCGCCACACATGTGCTTGTGTGTGTGTGTGCACGTGTTCACACACACATACAAATAAATAAATAAAATGCAATACAATCTTTTCACCTTGGAAAGTCTTTCAGACATCTCACATTCGAGGCTTTCCTGATGACCGGGAACCTCCCTCATGCCTTCCTTCACACCTTTCCACCCTGCACAAATGTGTGAAGTTTGCTTATCCGTTTCTCCTTACATTTCGGGTTGTCTTTTTAAGATGATCTCTTCACATTCTTCCACAGTTATTATGATTAGCTTCATAAAATGATCCCAGGAATTGCCCATCTGTATATAATTTTGTATATTTTCAGAAAATTTTTGTTCTCTCGATAAACCCAAGCTTGCAACTTTATCAGATGGTTCAGGTCACTTCATAAGACTTATGTAGATTCATTCATTCATTCATTTCCATTCATACCAATCTCCCAGCCACCCTCAAGGCAATGATTTCTAGTGCCCTACATAGCCTTATAAAGGCATTATACACACACACACACTTTCCTGTGTATGTATTTTATGTGTCACTAATTATTATTATATTACAAATGATATTTACTAATTTGTATCTCACTTGCAGTATGTCTTGGTACAGAGTTACATCATTTTTAAAAGCTCAATATCCATCAGCATGTGTGGCATACTCTAAATAACCCAGACTTCCAGGAAGGAGTAGAGATGTAACCAATGTTTTTATACACATATGATTTCACTGCTAGGAATGTATTTAAGGACGAATTAAATAGAGGTCCCTAGGCCATTTGATGTAGGTATTTAAGTTTTTTATCACTATTGCCAAAGGAATGATTCTATATATAATTTAGCTGTACTAAGTTCTACTTTGTTTATCTGCATGACCTTTCCCAGTAATGTAAGCAGGTCTTAATATATTAAATTTTAGTTATTTCTTCTAAATTTTCTTTAAAAATAATCACTATAAGTTAACTTTTTTACCAACAGGCTTGTTTTATATTCTCCTTGATTTGGTCAATTGGAGCAAGTTGTGATACAAATGGCCGCCTTGCTTTTGATAATTTCATACGATCCATTGTGTCAGGGAAGAACGAAGAAGACCCAATGCCAAACTCTGTGGGTAAATGGGAATGCCCATTTGATGAAAAAGGCCTGGTCTATGACTATATGTATGAGGTATGACCTAAAGTGCATATCAGGACAAAATGTGAAACACAAAAACCTGTGTCAGCACACACAGTGCCTGAGTTCGCCAGAGTCGTGGCTCTGTGGTAAGGTGCTTGGTCCCTTCTCTCTTCTCTCATAGGCCCGGTCCAGTCAGGGTTTATGATGTCACATGCAGCTTAATTTGCCTTTCCACTCTGTTAAAGGACTCAAAAGCTTTCTTTAAAGCAGAAAATATTTAATCAGTCATATTATTCATGCAAATTTCATGTTATGGTTATAAGATCTAATTAGAGCCTTGTTATAATTTTACCTAATTTACTGAAATCTAGAAAGAGAACGCACTCAAACCCAACTAGCAGTGGAAAACTCACTCCTTCACCCAAATCATACTTAGAGTTTTAAGAATATGACCAAAAGCAGTTTTATCTTTATTAGTCATAGAGGAAAGTCAGTGAAATAATCTCTAAAAGTAAATAATCAAGAGACAATAGCATAAAGCATGCTTTCTAAAAACTGAAAGTAAATATCAAAATATCCAGTTTAAACAGGTTAAAGTAGGGGAATGGCTCAGTAGTTAAGAGCATTGACTGTTATTCCGAAGGACCTGACTTCAGATCCCAGCACCCACATGAAAGCTCACAACTGTCTGTAACTCCAGTTCCAGAGAATCTGACAGTTATACCACTGCACATAAAATAAAGTTAAATAAAATATTATTAAAAATAAAATAAATAGATAAATAAAAGTAGTTGCCTTTGGGAAAGAGAAAATGGGAGTTGAGAACTGTTCTTTTTCTTAATCTTTTTATTTGTTTTTCAAAACAGGGTTTCTCTGTGTAACCCTGACTGTCCTGGAACTCGCTTTATAGACCAGGCTGGCCTCAAACTTGGGGATCTGCCTGCCTCACTCTCCTGAGTGCTGGGACTAAAGGTGTGTACCACCATATCTGGTACCTTTTTCTTAATCAAATACAACTTTTAACTCTAAAATACATGTCTGTGTAACTTTAATATGACTCTAAAAGTTTTTTTTAAAAATGAATTATTGAGCCAGCGAGACGACAATGAATAAAAACACTTGGCACACAAAATGAGTTCTACCATGTCTGTCCCGCAGTGGAGGAGAGGACGGGCTCCCAGATGTTGTCCTCTGACCTCCATATGCGCGCTGTGGCACCTGTTTGCCCAATAGAATGCAGCAGAAATTGTTAGCCCCAGCTCTAGAACTGGAGCAGCTCCTCGACTCTGGCTACTTTGCCGGAATTAACTTTTATAATTAGATAGTAGAAGACTTGGGGATCTACAGGGAAAGGGAAGAATAATCAGAAGAAAGTAATGGTTGAGGCGGGTACTGATGGGAAGATATCAGGACAGCAGCACATCCAACCAGTGGCTCGAAAGAATTCCAAGACTTTGGTTTTGTTTTGTGTTTTGATATTGTTTTTTCAAGATAAGGTTTCTCCTTGTAGCCCTGGCTGTCCTGGACCAGGCTGGCCTTGAACTCAGAGAGATTTGCCTGCCCGTGTTTCCAGAGTGCTGGAATTAACCACTCAGCAGGAATTAAAAGACTTTAATAGTACAGCTCTGCTGATTATCTTGTCTAAACATCAGCCTAGGTCAAAAAGACAAAATGGCAAAGGAATACAGATGTCTCAAATGATGTTTTATTTTTAGTTATATTATAGCTCCTTTACTTCAACACATGAAAGATACAAAACCAAAATTTAGCAACTTGTAACTTAAGTTACACTAGAATAGTTTGAAACAAATACTCAGCATATGCAAAAGGACATATTACAGGCATTTAGGGAAGATTAGATATTAAGAGGCCATAAATTCAGCTGGGCATGGTGGTGTCCGCCTTTAGTCCCAGCACTCAGGAGCCAGAGGCTGGTAGATCTCTGTGAGTTCAAGGCAAGCCTGGTTTACATAGTAAGCTCCAGGACAGCCACAGCTATGGCTGTCTCAAAAAATAAAGGTCATAAATTCCAGATACATTGAGTTTATGATAAAGTGATATTTACTTTCTTTGGATTATCATTAAAAATTAGTTGTATTAATTGGGTGGTAGTTTCATGGATGTTTATTTATTAATCTGCTTTATGACTGAAGATATTACTTATATTTTATATGAATTATTATAATATTTCATTTTAAAGGATGAAAAGGCTAAAGTTTTTAATTTTGGGAGGCTTCCTTTAGAATATTTAAAAATTTGTATGTGTATGGGTGTTTTGCCTGCATGTATGTATGTGCGTGCCTGGTGCCTGCAGAGGTCAGAAAAAGGCGTCAGATCCCCTGGAACTGTAGTTACAGACAGTTCTTAGCTGACATGTGGGTACTGGAAATTGAATCTGGGTCCTCTGGAAGAGCAACCAGTGCTCTTAACCACTGAGCCATCTCTCCCTGATTTAGAATTTTTAATAAAACTTACTTTTCAAAAAGACAGTAAAGTCCCCTGTCATCCAGGCCCAGAGAGGCTCTGGCTGTGATGTCAATGGCCTTTCGATGGTGTCTCGAGTCACAAACCCTTACCACAGCGGCCGTCTGTGGCCCGTTTGTATTTGTTCTGTAAACTGCACATTTGTGTCCTTTACCCATCTTTTGACTGAGTTAACTTTTCCTTGTCAATGGTAAAATGTCACTGTGTTACAGTTGTTATATTTTATCTAAAGGCTCACATCTTTACAAGCAAATGGTGTAAGTATTGAACAGATGCTCTCAGATGTAGCAAGTGCATAGCTGTAATATTTTAAAACCTATTTTCCTACAGCTAAAAAACCGAGGTCGCTGGCTCCACTGGAATGAATTAATTAAAAGTTCTAATTTAGAAGACAAACGAACCAAGATTCAAGATCTCATAGTCCCTACAATGGACACAATTAGATATACTTTCCTAATGGATTTGAGCATTACCTATGCAAAGTAAGAAACTCTACTGTAAACATGAATTCTAAATAGAACAGTACAATTCTAATAAAATGGTAGCATTTTACAAAATGAACTTTGAAGTCATTGAGTTTCAGGTGACTGAGACCATGGCTGGGAATTAATTAGCATGTTCTAAATGACATTTACTACTACTATTGGAAAACCTAGAATTCGGCTCTCTTATTGCTCACTCTGAAGTTTTAACAGACCCATAGTTCATTACTGCTTATGTCACCAAAAATCACCTGCAGTGTTACTATTGAAAAGCTATATATTCTGGAATGGGGGAATGGCTCAGTCAATAAAGTATTTATTCATAAGATACAGAACCAGACTCCATATAAAAAGCAACAGGCATGGTGGTGCACGCTTGTAATCACAGCCCTGGCAAGATGGGAGACAGACAGGCAGAACCCTGGAAGTGCATGGGCCAGCTAGCCTAGCCTTCTTGGCAAAGTTCCAGACCAGTGAGGAACCCTGCCTCAAACAAAAGGTGGCAAGTACCTAGGAATACCACCGTGGTCATATCTGAACTCCATACGTCTGGTGCCTGAGCATGCCTATACATACATATGCATTCACACAAACCACCACCTCTCTAATCTATGCATTTTATGTACAGGTTCAGTCTCTCCGGGCCGATTAGATCAGTAACCTTTTGGAGAATACTCTTATCTCTGCTTCTCGTCCCACATTAGTAATGCTGGGATTGCGTACACCAGCTACCAGTCCATTGTTACATGGATTCCAGGGATCCAAACTCAGGGCATCAGGATGGCAGGCAAGGCTTCTACCTGCTGAACTGTGTGCTTGGCTCTGCCTTTACTAGTCTTCATGAACAATTATACACATGTGGAGTTTTAGGTAGAAATGACTTGACTACTATTTAAAGATTTTGTGTTCTTTGTTTTTGGCTTTCTTGCTTGTTTGTTTGTTTGTTTTGTTTCTTTTGCTTTTTGAGACAGGGTTTCTCTGTAGCTTTGGAGCCTGTCCTGAAAGTAGCTCTCGTAGACCAGGTTGGCCTCGAACTCACAGAGATCCGCCTGCCTCTGCCTCCCGAGCCCCAGGATTAACAGCGTGCGCCACTGCCACCCAGCTATTTAAAGTTTTTAAAATACTTACTTGAGTTTTTTCTAGAAAAATGCTTTTATACTTTCTTCCATTTTGAATTATGTTATTCATTGTTTTTATAAAGGCCACTGCTTTTTGTGGGTCCAACTGGTACAGGAAAGTCAGTGTATGTGAAGGATAAGCTAATGAATCACTTGGAAAAAGACAAGTACTTTCCTTTCTATGTGAATTTCTCTGCACGGACCAGTGCCAATCAGGTTCAGGTTTGTGTAAAACCGGATTTGGGTTTGTAACCATTATAGTTTATCTTATTTGATAAATATTAAAATATTTAAAGCTATATGTTAAATATGCAACTTTGTAAATCAGTGGATCGAAAGATAACACTTGTACATTAGCCCTTTAAGATTTATCATTAATTTTGACTTGAGAAGCAATGATTGATTCAACTGGAGAAGAAAGTCTAAGAGACGTTCACACGTGTGCATAGAAGAGTGGTGGGCGGGCACAGGAGAATATCCAGTTGTTTTTTTCTATACTCTTCTGTGTGGCTTTTAGGGGCATTTGCTGCTCACCTGTTGGTCCACTATGATCTATTGCATGATCTTCTTTTGCCCCTAAATATAACAAGCTGAAGCTATTTCATGAAGCTCCTTGTAATTGCCACACTTAGCATCTCTTCCTAAATTTGTGCCTTCTTACTCTCCCCAACCCTATTTCTGTTCTTAATTTAAAAGTCTTGCTAAGTTGGCATACTGTAAAATTTTTGAATAAAATAATTTTGGTATTCAGTTTTATAACAGAAAAGCATGTTTAAAACTTATCAGAAATATTTAAAAAGCATATACATTTATGTTGGATATCAAAAACAACAAAGGTTGAAAAAAATGATGCTTTTAAACCTTAGGTAAAGGGGCATCCAGTGTGAAAAAAGGATTATAGAATTGTAGATGTGTATATGGAATGCAAGCTTACCATGTAAATACCTATGATAACTCTAAGTGCAGGGGAGCATTTCAACACATGTTATTTGAAATGATGTTGAGTTTAAAGTTTGGTATCATTTTAAGTAAGAGTAACTTAGAGTAATTAAACATGTAACATTATTTTCTCTCAAAGATTGTTAGTAATTTTTTCTAATGTTAACTCTTATGTTAAGCTATTGACTAATTAAAAAACAGTAGCTGTTACTAGTATACAATGGATACTAGCCACATAGATCTTAATACTGACTTAATGAACGATGATAATATTAAGTTTGTAATACTGTCATAGGTAAATATACTTTTTCTTTTTAAATTTTTAGAACATTATCATGGCTAGATTGGACAAAAGGCGCAAGGGAGTATTTGGACCACCTATGGGAAAGAAGTGTGTAGTGTTTATAGATGATATGAATATGCCTTCACTGGAGAAATATGGAGCCCAACCTCCTATTGAGTTATTACGACAGTTTTTTGATTGTGGACATTGGTAAATAATTTATTTAAAGTCTTTTTCTTTTTATTTATTCTCCTCTCATATAGTACATCCCTACTACAGCCTCCTCTCCTCCACCCTCTCAGCCCCCCACCTCCCCTCTCCTCCAGATCTATTTTTCCTCGGCTCTCCTTTGGAAGAGAGCAGGCCTCCCAGAGATATCAACCAAACATGGTATAACAAGATGCAATAAAACTAGGCACAAACCTATATATCAAGGCTAGATGAAGTAACCCAGTAGGAGGGAAAGGGTCTCAAGAGTAAGCAAAAGAGTCACAGACACCCCCACTCTCACTATTAGGAGTCCCACACACTAACAATATATGCAGAGGATCTAGTGCAGACCCATGCAGGTTCCATGATTGCCGCTTCAGTCTCTGTGAACTCTTGTGAGCCCTGCTTAGCTGATTCTGTGGGCCGTGTTCTCCTGGTGTCCTTGACCCCTCTGGCTCCTACAGTCCTTCCTCCCCCTCTTCCATGGGGTTCCCAGAACTCTGCCTAATGTCTGGCTGTGGATCTCTGCTTCTCTGCCAGAGGAAGCTTCGCTGATGATGACCAGGATAGGCACTGATCTTTGAGCATAGCAGGATATCATTAGGAATCATTTCTTTGACTTTTTTTCTTTTGCCAGTTTTGTTTGGATCTGTCCTAGGATCCTGGGCCATCCAGCTTCCAGTTCCTGATCCAGACAGTGTCTGGCATGGGCTCCCTCTTGTGGCCTGGGCCTCAAGTAAAACCAGTTCCACTCCAAATTCTGAGCCACAATTGCCCTAGGACTTCAGGCAAGACAGGTTGTGGGTCAAAGGTTTTGTGGCTGCCAGTGTCCCAGCCCCACCACTGGAAGTCTCGCTTGGTTACTGAAGATAATGGCTGGTTTAGCCTCTATATCCTCCATTACTACGAGTCCTCACGAGGGTTATCCTCACAGGTTCTAAGGTGCTTCCACTGCACTAGGTTTCCGCATTACCTCCTAAGTGCTCCCCCACAATCCCAGTCATCTCTTCCTCCATCCTTCCCTTCTCTACCTGATCCCTTCTGTTCCCATACCCTCCCTCAGTCCACCCACATAATCCTTTCTATTTCCTCTTCCTAGGGAGATCCGTGTAGTGCCCCCTTAGAACTCTTTGTTACTTAGCCCTCTTGTAGAAAGAGACTGCTTGTTCGTGTCCCAGCTGCCCAGACCCAAATAATCACACAGAAACTGTATTAATTGCAACACTGCTTGGCCAACGACTTAGGTGTATTCTTACCTAGCTCTTATATCTTAAATTAACCTATTTCTACTAATCTGTGTATTGCCATGAAGCTGTGGCTTACCAGGTAAGGTTCCAGTGTCTGTCTCCTTCGGCAGCTACAAGGCATCTCCTTGACTTTGCCTACTCTCTCTCTATATCTCTGTTCAGATTTCCCACCTGGTTTTACTCTGCTAAGCCATTGGCCAAGACAGCTTTATTCAGCTTTATTCACTAGCCAATAAAAGCAACACATATACAGAAGTTCATCCCACATCACCCTCTGGGTCTGTGGCCTGTAGTGGGATTATCCTTCACTTAACAGCTAATATCTGCTTATAAGTGAGTACATATCTTGTTCTTTTTTCTGGTTCTGGGTTACCTTACTCGGGATTTTTTTTCTAATTCCATCCATTTACCTGCATATTTCATGATGTCATTTTTTAAGCAGCTGAGTAATACTCCATTTTTGAAGAGTTTGTCATACTTTTTTATATTTGAGATTACAGTTTAGCTACAACAGCTCTCTTTCCCTCTCCTTCAAGCCCTCCCACATACCCTTTCCTGCTTTTCTTCAAATTCATATATTCTCTTTTTTCCACTAATTTTAGTACCACATATTTTTCTCCATTCTTTGATTGAGGAACCTCTAGGTTGTTTCCAATTTCTGGATATTATGAATAAAGCCTCTATGCACATAGTTGAGCAAGTGGGAATCCTTTGGGAATATGCCCAGTAGTGGTATAGCTGGGTCTTGAGATAGAATGAGTCCCAATTTTCAGAGGAACTACCATATTGATTTCCATAGTGGCTGTACAAGTTTGCACTCCCACCGGCAATGGAGGAGTGTTCCACTTGCTCCACATCCTCACCAGCATGAACTGTCACTTGTGGTATTTATCTTAGCCATTCTGATGAGTATAAGATGGAATCTCAAAGTAATTTGTATTTGCATTTCACTGATGGTTAAGGATGTTGAACCTTTAAGTGTTTCTCAGCCATCTGAGATTTCGCTATTGACAAATCTCTGTTTAGAACTGTAACCCCCATTTTTAATTGAATTATTTGGCTTGTTGATGTCTAGTTACTTGAGTTCTTTATGTGTTTTGGATATTAACCCTTTATCAGATGTGGAGTTGGTGAAAATCTTTTTGCATTCTGTAAACTGTCCTAGTGACTGTGTCCTTTGCTTTACAAAAGCTTTTCAGTTCATGAAGTCCCATAATGTCAATCTTAGTGCCTGTGGAATTGTTATTCTGTTCAAGAAGTGGTCTTCAATGCCAGTGAATTCAAGGCTACGCCCTACTTTCTCTTCTATCAGGTTCAGTGTGTCTGTTTTTGTGTTGAGATCTTTGATCAATTTAGACTTGGGTTCTGTGCAGGTTGATAAATATGAATCTATTTGAATTCTTCTACATGCCAATATCCCATTAGGCAGTACCATTTTTTGAAGATGCTTTCTTTTTTCCATTGTGTATTTCTGACTTCTTCACCAAAAACTAAGTGTCTATAGATATGAGTATTTATGTCTGGATCTTTGATTCTATTCCAATGATCAAAATGCCTATTTTTATACCAATACCATGTGGTTTTTATTACCATAGCTATGTAGTATAACTTGAAATCAGGAATGGTGTTATTTCCAGAATTTCTTTTATTATGCAGGATTGTTTTTTTAGCTATCCAGGGTTTGTTTGATTGTTTTCCCATATGAAATTGGGTATTGTTCATTAATGTAAAGAATTATGTTGAAATTTTGTTTGGGATTATATTGAATCTGTAGATTGCTTTTGGTAGGATGGCCATTTTACTATATTAATCCTACTGATCCATGAGCATGGGGAATCTTTCCATCTTCTAATATCTTTTTCAGTTTCTTTCTTCAGAGACTTGAGGTTATCATACAAGTCTTTCATTTGCTGGTTAGGTTACTCAGGATATTTTATATTATTTGAGGCGATTGCAAAGGGTGTTGTTTCCCTGATTTTTTTCTCAATCTGTTTGACATTTGTATATAAGTAGGCTACTGATTTTTAGGGAGTTAATCTTATATCCAGCCACTTTGCTGAAGGTGTTTATCAGCTGTAGGAGTACCCTGGAAAACAAAACTTATATATGGGAAGCAAAGAAGAAGAAGATACTGGGTTTCTGTCTGTCCTGTCAAAGGCAGATCTCTAGGGAACTGAACACTTTCTGCTAGCCCTCATCTCTCAGAGTTCTACTGCTTCTCATGCTGGTTACCAAGCTTTTTCTTTGGATCTTCGGAAACTATTCCAGATTTAAATTGTAGCAGTCACATAATTGAAATCAGTGTATGGCATTTATAGACTGGCTTTTTTCACTTAGTAATACACATTTGAATTTCTTCCATGTTTTCTTAGTGCTGGGTTAATATTGCTTTGTATAGATGTTCTATAATTTATTAGTCCACTCACCTGTTGAAGGATATCTTGGTTGTTTTCAGGTTTAGACAACTGTTAATATTGCTACAGACAGTTATATGAAAATATTTTGTGGATATATTTTAAACTGCATCAGATAAGCACCAGCTACATAAATAGCTAGTGTAATTAGTATCTTAATTTCTTTTCCTGTTGCTATGATAAAATACTGAAGAGAAAAGAAGCTTATTTTAGCTCTTCTAGGTTACAGTCTACCATGGTGTAGAGAAACCAGGGCATCAGGAACTTACACAGCTATTCACAGTCCGTCTACAGTCAGAAGAGAATGCAGGCACAAAGTATAGCTTGCTTTCTCCACTCTTACACAACCCAGGATCCCCAGCCTAGGATATGGTACCGCCCAAAGTGGGCGGGATTTCCCACTTCAATTAATGTAATTAAGATAATCTCACATAGATATTCTCAGAGGCCCATCTCCTGAAGAATTGTAAATTTTGACAATTAAAACTAACCTTCACAAATTGTTATGGCAATATTATGTTTGGTTTTAAGACAAGTATGGTAATGCAGTCCCATAATGCCAGCACTCAGGAGTCTAGCCCTACAAAGTAAAACCCAGTATATATATTTTCTCCTAGTCTATGTCTTATCTTCTTTATTGCCTTTCACAAATAGAAGTTTTTATTTTAATGAAGATCCCATTTTCAATTATTTCTTTCACAGTTTGGGCTGTTGTTACCACAGCTTAAAAACCGACTGTACCTAAAGTCATTAGGATTTTTCTCCAATGTTATCTTCTAAGACTGTGATGGTTTTGCACTTAATGTTTTGGTCTGTGATCCATTTTGAATTAATTGTTGTGAAAGATGTATAAAGTCAGTGCTTACATTTATTTTTCTACATATGGATGTCCTGGCATTATTTGCTTTAAAAAGCATTATTTTTTTGCAAGGCCTGTGAACCCCACTCCCCATTCTTCACACCTTCTGATGAAAGCTTCAATATTGAAGAACTTCACCCGATGGAAATAGTCAACTAAGTTTTATTATTTGGATACCTGATTAGGACTTCTTTGAAGCTTTATGTTTCTCTAGTGGAGTCTTGTCTGTATACAAGTTGTGTGGGTAATATTTGGACATTGTTAATGCACTCTAAAGGTAAGACCCTAGATGACAGGAAGATCAGGACTTTACCATACCAGAGTGATATATACTTCATTGTTCAAACTGAGACACTGCTAAGAATAAAAGGACAGTGTTGATGATAACAAACCAACCAGACTCGTCCTAGAGAAAGTGGAACAGTCACCCCTAATTTACCGTTATTCCCTTTACAAAAGCTGACGCTAAGATTAAATTTCTAAGGTTATCCGTGCTTCATTTTATCTTTTCTTTCATTGTCTTTGTGTGTGCTTTCTAGGTATGACCTTAAGGACACCAGTAAAATCACACTGGTTGACATAGAACTGATAGCAGCCATGGGTCCTCCAGGTGGTGGAAGGAATGCAGTCACTCCCCGTTTTATTCGACATTTCAATCTCTGCACCATCAATTCTTTCAGTGATGAAACTATGGTCCGGATTTTCTCATCAGTCATGGCGTTCTACCTTAGGTCTCGTGAATTTCCTCCAGAGTTCTTTATAATTGGAAACCAGATAGTCAGTGGGACTATGGAGGTGAGCAAACAGTGCAAACGTAAGACGTGTTAGTGTCAGATACTTCCCTTACTTGGTCTTCTTAAAAAATGTCATTCCCTGGGCCGTCTGTCGTTTCCTTTGTCAGAGATCCTGTTCAGATGGTTTAAGAGCAGGAAGATCATAGATTTTGAAAATGGAGAACCTAACTGGGGAGTGAGCTTTGGGTGCTATACCTAACTGGATGTTCTAAGACAAGCAGCTTGACCTTTTGGAGGCCTAATGTTTAATCACTAAAATGAGATATGTTACATGTTTCCTAAGGTTGTAAGGAATTTGCTCATAACCAGTACCTACCACATCATAATCATTTTCTTGATGGTTAGGCTCCCACTGTGGTGTTTGTTAAGTTTTCTCTTTTCTGTCTTCCTTCTTGTTCTTCATACTTTTTTCTTTTTATTTATTCTTCTCTCATCGAATACATCCCAATCGCAGTCTTCCCTTCCTCCACTCCTCCCAGGCTCCCTACCTCTGCTCTGCCTGAGATCCACAGCTCCTCCATTTTCCTTCAGAAAAAAAAAGCAGGCCTCCCAGGATAGCAACCGAACACTGCATAACAAGATGCAGTAAGACTAGGCACAAGCCCTCATATTAAGCTGGGTAAAGAAACCCAGTAGGAGGAAAAGGGTCCCAAGAGCAAGTAAAAGAGTCACAGATACCCCCACTCACACCATTAGGAGTCCCGCAAGCTAACAACCATATCACATATACAGAAGACCTCGTGTAGACCCATGCAGGCTCTGTGATTGCCGCTTCAGTCTCTGTAAGGCCCTGTGAGCCCTGCTTACTTGATTCTGTGTGATGTGTTCTACTGGTGCCCTCAACCTCTCTGTCTCCTACAATCTTTTCTCCCCCTGTTCTGTGGGATTCCCTGAGCTCTGCCGAAAGTTTGACTGTAAATTTCTACATCTGCTCCCATCAGCTGCTGGAGGAAGCCTCTTTGATGGCAATTAGGCGAGGGACTGACCTGGTCTTATGGGTGTAATTTTTTAAGAAAATAAATGTCAGCATCTTATTATATACACACTGCTTTCATTCAAACCACATACATGTCGGTGAAAACTCAGAGCATGCAAGGGTGGGAATAAAATACCTATGCCCATGTGGTCAAAGAACACCTCCTGATGCAGGGTGTGTTATCTGCCTTTACTCACAAGCCAGAACCAACCTCATATCAAGTGTTAACAGGGAAAATAATGCACTCAAAGGTAATTTAGTAATAATCTCACCAAACAAAACTGTCTGGATGCTTGATAAACAGAGGTCTGGGTACAAGGTATACCTTTGAAGGGCATGCCTACAGTGACTTGCTTCCTCCCACTAGGCCACACCTTGTAGTTTCTCCTGATAATGCACTGTGCTATGAACCCATCTAGGTCAGAGCGCAGTATATAATCTCTTCCCAAAGTCCATCTTCTGCCATTCAAGCCTTTAACATGAGAGCCTTTGGTGGGAGCATTTCAGATTCAAACCATGACTAAGTGGAAGATTTATTCTGATATAGGAAAGTGCTTTATTTGTATAATATAATATTTAAAATATTACTTGGAGTGAGTGGGCCTTGGCCATGTAGAAAAGATTTTTTTTTCTCTCATTGAAGCCTTAGAGATCTATCATGGGTAGGCAGGGGGATAAACTACAAATGTATGCAAATGAAAAATAGTCTTGTGGTTCTTTTTTGTCGGGATATATTAAAATATTAATTAACCTTTTTAAAGAGAATTAACTTTTCTATGATAAATACATCATTCAGGAAAAATATACTTTGTTTCTATATTTTGTCAATTGAGATGAAAGAAGAATAAGAGGAGTCTAATAGGAAGGAAGGGAGAGAATTGATAGATTTAAAGTCATTGCTAATCTCAAAGACATTTCTTCTTTATTTGGGGTGCTTTAGAATGAGTTACCTGATTTTAATTTCTATTGCAATTTTAAACTGCTTAATACCTTCCAGATTGCCTGTCAGTGGAACAATGACAGTGAATGGGAACTAAAGTAAGATTAAATGGAACCCAAGCTGAGGTACTATTAAATTCACTCAGCTTCATAGTACCTGGTTGAGTGCTATAGATCAAAATGAACATATACTCCATGCTAGGTTCAATGTTTATATGCTTCCAGAGATGTAATCTAATAGGATAAATGAAATATTATTTATACTATTTTAGGGCTGTTAATTATAGGTATTTCATTTTTGAATTGTTGCATTTTTCCTCCACAGATATATAAGCAATCTATGGAGAATCTTTTGCCCACTCCTGCCAAGTCTCATTATACTTTCAATCTGCGTGATTTCTCACGTGTCATCCGGGGCTGCTTGCTCATTGAGAGAGAAGCTGTAGAGAGCAAACACACTATGATCCGCTTGTTTGTGCACGAGGTTCTCCGCGTATTTTATGATCGCCTCATTAATGATGATGATCGAAACTGGCTCTTCAAATTAATTAAAACTGTTATCAAGGACCACTTTAAGGAGCCATTTGATACTGTCTTTTCTCACCTGCGAAAAGAGAATGCTTCAGTAAGTATATTTAGCAATCAAAAGCATGTCAGGTTAAAATGAGATTTCGTGAGTAATTTTAATGAACTTATCTTACAAAAATGTACTTGCTTTTTATTGAACACATTCTTTTACTTTTTCTTATAGGTAGGAGTTTATTTTGATGTTAGTCCGTAGAAGAATGTATGTGGTATAGAGGTTCTTTGGAGTTATTTAGGTATTTAGGTTATTCTATAATGGCTGTTAATGAGAACATACAGAGTGCATAGCATGGTACCAACTCATATACTATTCTTAGCAAAGCGAGTTGGAAAAGATGGCTTTCTGGGCTCTAGAAAAAGCATCTGAAGAGACGGGTGAGCAGTTAAGAGCACTGGCTGCTCTGGTGGAGGACCTGGGTGATCCCTACCACCTTCATGGCGGTGCACAGCCACCTACATTCCCAGCTCCAGGAGCTCTGATGGCCACTTCTGGCCTCTTCAGGCATAGCACACACATAGCACAATTAGATACAAACCAGCAAAAATCTCATAAAATAAAAACAAATAAATCTTTTTATTCCCAGTCTATAGAAAAAGCAACAAAATTTTCTAGTTGCCAAACAAAGTTATCATTTTATATGTTAATTTTAGACAAACATTGTTTGCTATATCAATATTCAAAGTAAGTAGCTAGCAATCAAACCATGACAAATGAAACCATTTATATTTTTTATTAAATTTATTTTGTAATTTAACTTTTATAACTTTATGATTTATACTCTATAGGTAACTGAAGAAGACATAAGAAATCTCATGTTTGGGGATTATATGAATCCTGATCTTGAAGGAGATGACCGAATTTATGTTGAAATTCCAAGTATTCAGCAGTTTAATGATATTGTTGACCAGTGCCTAGATGAGTATAATCAAACTCACAAAAGCAGAATGAATCTTGTTGTGTTTAGGTACCTATATTTTATTAATTTTTTCTATTATTTTATTTTTTAAAACAATGTTTTTTATTTTACATACAAATTTCAGTTCCCTCTCCCTCCCCTCCTCCCACTCTCTCCACCTTTCC
>LOJH01000410.1:1848-16401 GCA_001685095.1 Ellobius talpinus | reverse complement strand
TCTGCCTGCCTCTGCCTCCTGAATGCTGGGATTAAAGGCGTGTGCCACCACTGCTCGGCTTAAAATGTTTTATTTTTATTTATTTGTATGTGATTGTGTGCCAGTACCTACCTCAGATCCCCTGAAACTGAAGTTACAGGCAATTGTGAGCCACCAGACATGGATGCTGGGAACTGAACCCTGGTCCTCCAGAAGAGCAGTGAGTGTTCTTGACCACTGAGGCATCTCTCTATCCCCTGCATATGTTTTTGGGATGAGAACTTTCTGTGTTGCTGGGTCTTGGCCACAAGTACCTGGGCCCAAGTAGTCTTCCTGGTTGAGCCGTCTGAATAGTTGGGGCAACAGATGTGCAACACACCCAGCTTATATCTGCCTTTTTTTCTTGAAACTGGGTCTCATTACTGTAACTCTGGCTGGTCTCCTCAGCTTATTAAGTGCTAGGAATATAGGTATGCACCAGTACATCCACTCTACATATTTTTTAAAAATATTTTCTTTATTCTTTAAGAGTTTCATACATGTACACAATGTATCTGGATCATGTCCACTCATTAATTCCCTTCTTCCTCCTCAGACCCCTCACATACAACCCCCTCCTACCTCATGGTTTTTTTTTGTTGTTGTTATTTAAATAATTCAGTGAATCCAGTTAGTGCTACCAGCATGTACCTGGGTGTGGGGCCATACACTGGGGCAGAGGCAGCCTCCAGTGGCCATGCCCCTGAATAGAATTAACTCTCCCTTCTCCAGTAGCCGTCAGTTGCCAGTATCACTTCAGGTATGGGTGAAGACTAGCCACTACTTCATCCATGCTGGAATGCTGACTTTTTTGTGCAGGTGATTACAGCTTCCATGAGTTCACCAGTGCAACTCATGGCCAGAAGACACCGTCTCACAGCACCTCCTCCCTCTCCTCCCTCTACATTCTTTTCACCTTTTCCTCTATGATGCTCTCTGAGCCTTGGGGTGTGGGTAGGGGAATATGATAGACATGGCCCATTTAGGTCTGTGGACTCAGCAGTATTTTAACCAGGCACGAGTTTCTGCATTAACCACGGCCCACTGCAAAAAGAAGCTTCGCTAACCCAGGATGAGAACAGCACTGGTTGATAAAATAAACATAATTTTTTAGAAGGTAGTTTGACAACACATCCATTTAGCAAAGCAACAGTAGCAGGCTTTCCCTTAGGCCTTAGGACCTCCTGAGCCATGGAGTTTGACCAAGTTGACAGCCCCAGGCATAGATTCCCTCCTGTGGAGCAGACCTCACATCCAATCAGAAAGCGATTAGTTCCCCATAACAGCCATGCTGCTCTTAAACCAGTGGGCGTACCTTACCTCCAGACTACATATCTTTAGAGTTAACACAAGGGAATCATATTTTGTGTATTCTTACAGAACTTAGTTTTTGTTTATTTTGCTAGTGTTACATAGTGCATACACAATACCTCTTTTGTTTTCCCTGTTTTCGTATGCGTGCACACTAACAGCTTTCTTGTGACTTTGTGTTTTGCTCGCCGCCCCCTGACCTTTACCTCCCTCCACATAGGCTTCGTTCTGCTTTAGATTTAAGTTCCATGTTTGAGACAGAACGTTCAGTATTTGTCTTTTTGTCCTTCCCCTCCCAGCATCCTCCCATTCTCTTCACCCTTTCTTTAGACTCCTTTCTCCACGTTTCTACTGTACATTGTGTGTATCACACACACACACACACACACACACACACATGCTAGATTTTGCTCATAAGAGAAAGCATGCTTTCAATGCTTGTCTTTCTGAGTCTGGCTTTTCTTTGTTGTTTAAAGGTTATGTAAAATCTAGTGTGAAAGTGAGAAGGATGTTTTGTGAGTTTAGCCAGTTTCTTACTGACGGACATTATATTAGTTTCTATTATTCCTCTAAAAAGATGTTGCATTTAGGCCTACATATAATCTTGATGAGTTTTTCTGATTATCTTTACCAGGTAAATTCTTGGCAGATATTTGTTTTTAAACATTCAATGGTATGAAAATAAGAATTTAAAGACAGTGATACAAACCTCCTATCCTAATCTTCTGTTTCTGCTCTGTAGGGGGTCCGTCCGGTGGCTCAGGCTGGCAATAAGCATGACGAGCTCAGTCCCTTGGCCCTGTTTGCTTTCTTTGTGAACCGCTGCAAAGACAATCTTCACGTCGTCGTGGCCTTCAGCCCCATAGGAGACGCCTTTCGCAACCGGCTGAGACAGTTCCCGTCCCTCATCAATTGTTGTACTATTGATTGGTTTCAGGTTTGTTTCGTTTTGTTTCAAGGGAGTAGAGTTGCTAATTCTGAAAATTTTTACCAAAGTCATATTTAAGCTTGGTTAGTACTCAGCAAGTGTTTATTGATAAGTTATTGTAATGATGGGCATAGTACTTAGCACCAGGAGCGGATAAGACTATGAGACAGTTCATAGTCTGGACTAGAAAGCGTAAAAACAATAGTTAGAAAAAAGAGAGATATGGTGATGATATGCAAAGTGTGGACTAGTGAAAACAGTGAATTTTTGAAGTATAAAAATTAACCAGTTGCATAGAAGGGTAGATTTGGAACCATAGGACAGTGTCTGTGTGTGTGTATGTGTGTTTAACATAATTTATAATAATGCATATATGTTGTATATTGTATGTGATGTGATTAATCCAAATTTCTATTACAATTTTATGGTTTTTTGCATTTTAAAATTTAATTGTTTTATTTCTATTTTTTTAGAAAAGAAAACAAACTATCTTTTTTCATTTTACATGCCAAGCCCAGTTCCCATTCCCTCCACCTTTCTTCCCACCCCACTCCCCATCCAGTCCTCAGAGAGGGTAAGGCACACTGCTCTGAGGAAGGACCAAGGTCCTCCCCACTATATCTAGGCTGAACAAGGTATCCATCCAAAGAGAATGGGTTCCAAAAAGCCAGTATAAGCAGTAGGGATAAATCCTGGTGCCACTGCCAGTGGCCCCGCAGTCTGCCCCAGCCACACAACTGTCAGCTACATTCAGAGAAGTCTAGTTTGGGCCTATGCTGGTTCTTGCCATTTGAGGATTGAGGGGCATGTGTGTGCGTGTGTGTGTGTGTGTGTGTGTGTTTACTCCTGTGGAGCAGGCCTCCAATCTAATCAAACAGTGGTAGAGAACCTCACCCCTGCACCAGTAACACATCTTGTTCTAGACCACTATATTTTTTTAATTAATTGATTATTTTTATTTCAGTTTATTTTATGTATATGGGTATTTTGCCTGCACGTATTCCTGTGCACCAATCATGCCCAAAAAGGCCAAAAGAGGGCGTCAGTTCTCTGGAACTGGAGTTAAAGATTATTGTGAGTGCCATGTGAGTGCTGGATCCTCTAGGAGAGCAGCTAGTGTTCTTAACTACCGAGCCCAATTCCTTTAGCCCTCATATTTTAAAATTTAATACAAAGAAAAGTAAGTGTGTGTGTGTGTGCATGTGTGTGTGTGTGTGTGTACAGGCGAGGGATAATGAATGGATTTGGTTCCCGTGATTATGGAGCCTTACAGTTGTCAAGATCTTCAGTCCACAAGCTGCAGGTTTTAAAGAGTCAGTGATACAGTTCTAGTATGAAGGCCATGAGGCTCAACACTTCAAAGATCTCCTGTCTTACTTCATTTCTGAGTCAACAATAAAACCAATGTGACAGCCTGAGGGCAGTCAGAGAGGAGAATTTCTTCCTTATTTGGAAGAAGGGCAACATTTTTCTTTGGTTTGGGACTTCTCCTAATTGAAAGAGGTCTACTGACACTAGGGTAGTGGGTTGTACCTCTAATTCCAGCACTCAGGAGGCAGAGGCAGGCAGGCAGGCAAATCTCTTAGTTCAAGGCCAGCCTGGTATACAGAGTAAGTTCCAGAACAGCCAGGGCCACAAAGGGAAACTCTGTCCTAAGAAACATAAACAAACCATACCCAGACTTTTCTTTTCCACTCACCAGTTCCCAAATAACTGATGTGAAGACTTAATTATAAATGTTTGACCAATAGCTCAGGCTTGTTACTAGCTAACTCTTACATTTAAATTAACCCATCTCTTCTAATCTATATTCTGCCACATGGCATTACCTCTCTTTCATCTTGCATCCTGTTTCCTCTCCGTGTCTCACTGGCAACTCCTCTGGCTCCGCCCTTCTTCCCAGTGTCCTTAGTCTGGTTTTCCTGCCTAACCTTATCCTGTCCAGCTACTGGCCAGTCAGCTTCTTTATTAAACCAATTTCAGCCTCATTTACACAGTGTACAGAAGGAATATTCCACAGCAACAAACAAAACAAACAACAAAAAATATCTTTAAATGTACACTGCTCTAAAAGGAAAAACTTTCAAGCATCTTGTTGAAAGTGAATGAAAGGAAATCAGGAAAATATTCTAATAAAAACATAAAGAAGCAAAACCTGTTTAATTAAACATTTGAAATATTTGTTGCAAAGTATTGTTTTAGGCACTGAAGATCCAGCAGTGATAAAAAAAGGAAGTGCTTGCCTCCAAGGGTTTTGTAATTCCGTGAAGGGTTGAACGGAAGCCAATAGTAGACAAATGAGTAAATGGTATGTAGGTATTAGTATTTTCTGGGGACAACGCTCATCACAAGAGGCTGAATAATAACAGGGAGAGAAGATGGTTCTAGAAAGAGTGTTCCAGGAACTCTTTATGTTACTTTGGGGTATAGATATGAAGGAAGTAAGAAAGTGAGCCATATGAAGGTCTGAGAAAGCAGGGTTCTGGTCAGAGGAAAAAGAAAGAGAAAGGCCTGGAGCGAGATCACAATTGGCATAGTTCGGGATAAAGCAGAAGAAAGCACTTCACCAATGTGGAAAAGACTAGCTAAGAAGAACATTTGGGTAGAAGAAAATAAAAATTTCAGCTTTGGATGTTATGATAGGGATTATGAAGGACTTCTAATGACCGAAATCCAAATTAAATAAGTTTTTTTGCTCTGTTCTTATATGGGGAAAGGAACTAATTAATATTGAGTAGAAAGCATCTTCTACAATTGATATGCTAAAATTGAGATGCCTAACAGGTGTCCAAGTAGAGGAGAGGTGAAAATGACATAATTATGTTCTTAACATGTAACGTGGCATTAATGCTTATTGTGCTATTCTTATTCTCATTGTCATATATAAAGAAATCTAAAAAATATTGGAACCTCAGTCTGCTTAATTCTGTTTTCCTCTTTAAATTTTCAACTTCATATTCCTAAACTCTTCTATATGAAGTCACTACTTATGTTGTTGGATTGAGACTGCTCATCTTTTTTAAAATAATTCATTTATTTTTCTTTTATGTGCATTAGTATTTTGCCTGCATGTGTGTCTGTGTGAAGGTGTAATACCTTGGAGCTGCAGACAATTGTGAGCTATCATATGGGTGCTGGGAATTGAACCCGGGTTCACTGGAAGAACAACCAGTGCTCCTAACCACTGGAGACTGCTCATCTTTAATAAACTTTTCTTCTTCTTTCCAGCCATGGCCTGAAGATGCTCTTGAGCGTGTGGCTGTGAATTTCTTAGAAACCCTGGAGCTGACTGAGGTTGAGCGGCAAGAGATAGTCCCGATCTGTAAACACTTCCACACTTCCATTATGGTTCTCTCAGAAAGGTCAGTAATAATGATGCTGAAAATATGCAAATGCCTTGCATTTTCCACCAAAGTGTGACATTTTAATATTTATTTTATTGTCTTCTAATCTTTCTGGTTATGTAATTAGTTGAAAACCTCAACTAGCAAGTAATAGAAAAGAAGAACTTATTATGAAAGTCCACAAATGTCTCTCACAAAGATCTGAAAAACAGCCAAAAGTTGGGATCTGAGGGAAATGTAAAACTGTTTTTTTCTGATGGGCATCACCGCTCGCCTCTGGCCTTTCCTTGCTTTCTCTTTGACTGTGTTTGGAGGAAGCTGCCTGCCTCTTGGCTTCTGAGCGTACTTCTTGCAGTTTTAGCTGGAGGAAGAAGCTAGCCAATTATTTCTAGCTTCCTGCTCCAATTGAATCCCCAAATGTGATTATCATTGTGTCTCATGCCCAGCCCTGATCTGATCAACAGATATCTTAGGTAAAACACTGTTGCTGAGACACTGGGAGGAAATTCCCGAGAAGGTGAGTTGACTGAATGGTGGGGAGAGGGTCGATACCTCAATTGTGTATGTTCTAACTATTGATCCCTATGTCTTTGTCGCCTAGAGGCGTGAACTCAAGTGCTCTTGTGTTGACCATCTAGAGTCAGTTAGCCAGTATGAGTGGCTTGGAATGTGGAACCAAGAAGTGTGCTGTAGTCTGCATCCCGTGTTTATCCCCTGTAATATCACTTGTATAGCACATATATATGAGAAACTAAGTTACTTCTCTTGGGTTTGGAGAATGGGTCGGGCCCTGAGAATGTAACTTATAATTGTCCGGAGTTTGGCTGTGAGGAAGCAGAGGAAGCAGAGCAGCAGCAGTGGTGTAAAGAGCAAGAGGAAGATGTAGAGCTAATTAGCTGCTTAGAGGAGGCATGTTTTACAAGCAGTAATACAGAGAGTTACTTTAAGGCATATATATCTCACATGTGTGGCCTTATACGTTCAGTCAACATGTAACAGACAGTGAAACTCATGCTTGTCCCATTTGCAGTTCCCTTTCTGGACGCTTGCCTATCTCACACAATGGTTTGAGTGTCTTACCTTGTCTAACAAGGTTAGGGCCTCCTGGTGTATGACACATAGAAAAATAAAAACTGTATTTTTTTTGCTGTAGTTCACCTTTTATAGACATCTTTGTTGGTTGACTTATTCTTTTTAAATGTGTCATTATTCTTTAATTTTTTTAGATAAGGACTTTGAATATGGTTATATATAGATTTCTGGAGTTTAATGAAGTTAAAAGACTTAGTATGTTCTGCATAAGCCTTAACCTTTATTCATAATCGCCTATGGTTAATGCTGCGCTGAATCTACATCGTTGTGGAAATCATTACTTACGCTGTAGCCCGTTGCCTGACTCCTTTCTAGGTTCCTAGAAGAGCTGGGAAGACATAACTATGTCACTGCTACTTCTTATCTTGAACTTATTGGCTCGTTCCGGCAACTGTTGACTAAGAAACGGCAAGCTGTCATGGAAGCAAAACAACGCTACGTGAATGGACTTGACCAGTTAGCTTTTGCTGAGTCTCAGGTAAACTTGATAAGCTGTCCAAAATAATAATATGTACTGATAAATGTAAAAAAAATAAAATAACAAAAACAAGAGCAAGTGTTGGCTGGCAGCAAGTTGTGTACAAGGTTCTGCTATGTATTTCACTCACATTGCTTCAGTTATTTTTTTAGCAACTCCAAGAGGTGGTGACTCGTAGGTCCTCGTTTTACAGATGAATAAGTTTTAGAGAAACTCATTAAGTTGCCCAAATGAGACTTAAAAATCCATTGTTTTATTTTTAAATAATTTGTTATCATTTGAGAGTAGAAGAAATCTATTTTTGGCTTTCTATTGTAGCAGATGTTAAATACAAGTTGGGCTTTTTTTAATGAGTCCAGTGCTATTAATACTCGCTAGTGTTTTGTTTGTATGTCATGGTATTATGAGAGTACCTGAGCTGGCACTTCTCTTATGGTTTCATTTCCTCCATGGCCACTTGTCCCAGTGCCTTGTGAAATACCTAAAATAGTCAAAGCCTTTTGGAAGAAGAACTGGATATGCTCTCACGATTATTTTAGCATGCAAAGAACTGGAAAAATTAAGATTTCTCATGGCCAGAATTTTATGATGCATTTAAGTCTCTAATTTCTATGTCACCTGTTACAGCAGTGAAAACTTAATGACAAACTGTCTGTTTAGGTTGGTGAAATGAAACTGGAGCTTGTTGAATTACAGCCCAAATTGGAGGAGGCTAAAACTGAAAATGCACGCATGATGCAGGTAGGAAAGCAATATTTTTATTGATGTCAAAGGACAGTTGAGGTGTGTAAAACTACTCTTGAAACTAAGTCTTAATTTTTTGTCACAGCCTGTTATATCTGGGTGTCTGTGGACCCTTACTGGCCAACAGATCCTATCGAGGTAGCACATTCCTGATTCTGAGCTTTTAGTTAACCTGTGGTTAGTAGGGCATCATTATGGGGCAAATCTATTAAAGTTCTCTGTGTATGTGGATGTTTACATATTAGGAGCCTTCCGCAATACTAGTTTTTCATGTGGTTTTCTTTTCAGAAAGTCTCTAGTGTTAATTATCTCTCCCTGTATTAATTATCTCTCCCTGTATTTCTTCCTCTAACCTGGCTTCCCATTCCCAACCCCATTTGACCTTTGACCTTTCCTGTTCCATTAGTCCTCTTCCCCCTTATATCACTACATCTGTCTCCCCTCCTTTAAAATCTATTCCTTCTCCATCTCCTTATTAATTTACTGACATCTGTGGGTATTCTAAACAAGACAAACATATCTAAAGATTCAAAACTAACATCCACAAAAGACATAGGACTTTTGTCTTTCTGGGTCTGGGTGACCGACCGCTCAGAATGATTGTTTCCAGTGCTATCCATTTACCTTCAAACTTCACAACTTAATTTTTCTTAATATACCTTTCTCCTATTCAAAATGATGTGCTGAATTCTCTAATTCTCAAACAGTCTTTTGTCTCTAGGCTTGAAGAAACAATAGGCTGCTTGAAAACTTGTCTCTGTTTTCACCTTATTTCTTTTCTTTAGATTATTGAGATAGAGTCTGCAGAAGTAGAGGCAAAAAGAAAAGTTGTGAAATTGGATGAAGAGATAGCCAGTGGGAAGGCGGAAGAAGCCCAAGCTCTGAAGAATGAGTGTGAGAGTGACCTGGCTGAGGCGATCCCAGCCTTGGAAGCAGCTCTGTCTGCGCTAGACACACTTAAGGAAAGTATTTGAGTTTGCCACCTTGGGTTTCATCAACAAGGAAGCAATATACACGTCTTTGGTTAATGGGCTATGGCTCTATTTTAAATTTTATATGATTCTATTTTATGTTTATTTTATATTGGGTTAAATTGTTCATTTGTCAAGTTAAATGAAACTTATATGTGAACAGTTCTTCTTTGATACAGTGTTATATTTACATATTTCCTTTTCCTTGGTTATGTATAATTTTCAATCAGGATAGTTTAGTGGAGATGCAATGAATGGTCTTTATGAATCCAAAGAGGTTCTGCACATGGGCCAGAAGGAAAGGGAAGAACAAATGTGTGGCTGCTTTTGCGGCTTCCTGCATATATGTGCATAGAAAACTCCAAAGTTGTATCTTATGCAGCTGTGAGTTGCACTTTCTGCTGTACATTGTGTCATGTGTGACTTTTAAGGCTCTTTAGGCAAAACCAGAACATTTCGCCCAACAGAACAGGAGAGTCATGACCTGTTGACCAGGGCGGCTGAGAGTATCCAGACCTTGTTCTTTGCCTGCTTCTTTAATCATTACCATAACTTTCCATGTGGGAGACCTGACAAAACTATAAACTCAACAGCCAGACTGATATAGAAAAGATGGCCTGGGGTGGGGATGGGGGGAGTCATTCAAAATGTTTGCCTTGGAGAGTCAAATGTACAGAGAACACAGGTAGATAACAAAAAACCTTAAGGCACCCTGTGAAGTCTCTTCCCATCAAGTTTGCCGTCCCTCCCAGTGAGGGCAACACAGTGTGTTAGCAAAACGCACTTGAGTGGTGAACAGAGAAAGGAATGTGCCGCTTCTTTGGGGAATTAAAATCAGTCAGGCAGTCAAAATTGCAACTCATTTCAAATATCTGATTTCAGCAAATATACTAATGAAATGAAATTTAAAACAAATCCATTTGATCCACAGAAAACCAAGCCATACAGAAATTCTAGGAATAGCAAATCAAGTCAATGGCTGTCAGGATGATGATATCACTGAATTTGAAATGATTCTTAACACGAATCACAACATCATGAAGACTCCAATAATAAGAATACACACTGAGATCTTTTACAAAACTCTTATGAACACCAGTGTTCATAAAACTGAGTCTTACACAGGAAGGATGTAGTTAATATGTTAGATGTAGTTAATATGGACAGCTTCCTGATGCAGTGCATGTTACATAACATCATTCAATGTCAAATTGATCAAATTAACCAATATCTTTAACTAACAATCAGGTGCTAGATAAATTGATCATCCGATTAATTTCTCTCATCTAGGCTGTCAAAGAACAGCTTTCACAGATATACTTAAGGTCACAGTGCACAGATAGAATCCTCAAAACTCTGGATAAGGCCTTGAAAACAAAACTAGTGTTGGGTGAACGTCCTAAAAGTTCCTGGACTGTGGCAAAAGGGGCATTATTGGTTAACTGGATTGTATTCTGCGATGCATTTATCCCAACAAAAACATCTTTAATCTCCATAAAAAAACCAAATCATCATGGACCTTATGGTACTCAGATATTTTGCTCTAAAAACACAGTATTATGATAGTTTGTCGTGGTCAACATGCCCAGTAAAAAGAGATCTTGTGATTTTTAAATATACTGACACACTGCCATTGGTTAAAGTTAAAGATGTTTGGCTGCAGAAATCCTCTCACAAGTAACCTGCAATGACTTGCACTGCAGATCCCTTTACACTTCCTTTCCTTGTGCATAAATGAAAACATTTGCTGTATTTTGAAAAGTATCAGTTCTTTGAAATTATGTTCCAATATTTTTGAAGTGTAGTGAAGATTTAGATGAAATTGCATAATTGTAGTGGCATACTGTCACTTTGGTCTGGTTGCAAGCAGTATAATAAACAGTGTAGCTTAGAAATTGTTATAGAACAAAGCAGAATCAACCGCCCGGAGCCCATTGTTACCATTCTTTATGCTTCCTGCCACACTTAAAAGCCACATGGTGCATATTTTCCCTGTAGAGGTTTGTCACCACAAACAAATTTAACAAGATTTTGTTTTTATTTTAAAAATCGTTTTTAGATTATTTTAGTTTATGTGTATGAGTGTTTTGCCTGCATATGTGTGTGTACTATGTCTGTCTGGTGCCTGCAGAGGTCAGAAGTGAATGAAAAAGGAAAAGGAAAAGACATGACGGTTCCTAGGCATGGTGGAGGGAAAAGTTTATTGTAGAAATATGGGAAAGCACAGTCGAGGCAGGGACATGTGAGAGAGTCCAGAGTGGACATGACCAGACGGAGCTGGGACATGTGGGAGACGGAAAGGAAGAAGGAGACAGGTGAGAGGGGAACCCGGTGCAGCAGCCAGGAGGCCAAAGATATTAAAGGATGGGTAACCATAATATCTGGATTATGTAGGGAAGAGCCCCTGGGGGAAAGGCAGCCCAGCCCCTGGCTGAAAAGTTCAGGGCAGAGGGCGGGGTATGCCAGCCATACTCTATAACAGGTAGGGACTGAAGTTTCCCCGGAGAATCTGGCTGCCAAGGCCACTTTGATATGCTAAGTAGGCACCTCAGCCATTTGTCCTGGGTTTGAAACTTAGCAAGAAGAGGGCATCAGATCTCCTGTAAGAGTAGGGTAAAGGATGATTGATTGTAAGCCACCCTGTGGGTGCTGAGAACTGAACCACAAAACAACTTGTTTTTTAATAGAGACATCATTCCAGGCAACCAAGACCATTTATTTAAGAATCTATTTTATCACTGTGTTCCATGAACTTTAAGATTAATCTCTAATACAAGAGTATTGAAGAGTCCCTTCAAATCTGCCAGTTCAGGACATTGGTCTAAGCCTCTGCTTTCGGACAGAGTCTGCTACTCTGTATGTCCTGCTATGCAGTATTATTAACATGAGTTAGGGCCCTAGTTGATTCTATTTAGTATAAGAAGTCAAGAAGTTTTAAGGAAATTTATGAATAAATAACAATTTATTGAAAGAACAACAGAAGATCTTAAGATTGAACCACTAAGAACGACACACAAAGACAAACCACAGAATGGTCTAACAGAGGAACTGTTTCTCCAAGAATGAAGCCCACAGACCTTGTCTACAGAACTGTAAGGCTCCACGCCACCCACTGTTTGAGTTCTACTGAGATTTGGGGGCTGTGGTAGTGGAACCTGTACGACATAGGGACCAAGATACCCACTAGCTTTCCAGCACTTGATCCATTACGAGATCAATATCAGCGATCATATCAGAAGGACACTGGGATACTAAGACACCTGGTACTATCTTTCCTAACAATAGACAGGTGGCAAATCGTAGTTCTAACATGTGCTTGTCGCTAGTTTACATCATTTTACAATTGATTCTTTGGAGGTTTCCTAGCACTCAACACGTCTCCATCAGGACTTAGACCTGGTCTCTGCTCCACTCTCAAGATGTTTATTTCCCAAAATTCCTTTTTTGTTTTTATTTTTGAGATAGCATCTCACTGTGTAACCCAGGCTGGCCACAGCTTATCAGCCTTTCCCTCACCTCCTGAGTTCTGAGGTTATAGAAGAATACTGCCACACCTAGCCCCAACGTTATTTTTCTTTAATTCTCATCATTTAAAAGTAAGCTATTTTATAAGGATGTCTTCTTTTCTTTTGATATAGCCAGCTGATATTACAATTGTGAAATCAATGAAGAACCCTCCAGCTGGTGTTAAACTCGTTATGGCTGCTGTTTGTGTCATGAAAGATATAAAACCAGAAAAAATTTCAGATCCTTCAGGAACTGGGGGCAAGGTAATAACTGGGCACAGATTAAATCATATTATTGAATGGCAAAAACAGAATTTGTTTTACCATTATCAAATTAAATACTAACAACCTGTAATCCAGGAGAAAAATATTGTTTTCCAGGTTTAATGGACTCATAACTAATTACAAAAAATGGTATCTGTCTATATTCTAGTAAATATGGTATCAGAAAGCTGTGGTTCCAGTTGTTTCTATTTTCTTCTCTGTCCATAAAGACTTCCTGTTCTTATGTCAGTACATGCTGAGGCCTGTATTTAGTAGCTAAGATTTATAAGAATGTGACATATAGCCTTCAGGTCAACGATTAAAATCTTAATATTAAATATATATCCATGTTTAAAATACATCATGTTTTACATATTTAACATGTTCTTGGGAGAAGAGTCTCTTTCTTTTTTAAAAAAGCACAGGGTTTTACCCATAGCCCTGACTGCCCTGGAACACTGTAAGAATAAGTTAACCAGGCCAACCTTGAACTCACAGAGATCAACCTGCTCCCTCTAGCTGGGACTAAAGGTGTGCGCCACCACATCTGGCGCGGAATGCGCCTTTATTTTCAAGAAGTTAAGATTTTTAAAATATATAAATGCTTTTCTAACTAATATGTGCTTTTAGTTGTATAACTAGTACATTTCCATAAACTTCATTTGTAGATATTCGATTACTGGGGACCTAGCAAAAAACTTCTGGGAGATATGAATTTCTTAAGAGATCTGAGGGAGTACGACAAGGACAATATTCCAGTAAGTTATATTGGAGTTTCTTCTCTAAATGCGACTTTGTCCTGACGTCAAAGAGCTTTAAATTATACACTGTCTTATAAGACGTAAGGAGATAATCCTTTTGTGAGATTAAGATAATTGATAAAGGGGTACTAACATTTATTAATGGCTGTAGAATACATTTTTATAACAAAAAAACTTTCAGATTATTCGAAAGTCAATAAATTCCTATTTTAGTGTACTGCTGACTTGAAAAGTTCTCTAAATACCTTCATATAATAGTTCCTTTATTAGAAAATCTTGTTCATATTTACATAAAGAAGGTAACATTTTCCATTTGAATTGTTATTTATTAATGTCAATTATTCTGTATTCAAATGTTCTATCAATCCACAGTCTTCTTAGCATTTTTGGAAGAGGCACCTTTCTTCAATACTTATAAATTTATGTATTTTTATCATAAATATTTTTGTTTCTGCTATAATTATACTTTTAAAATTATCCCAAAATATTTATTTTTATTTTTAAAAACAACATAACTTTAAAAGTCATCTTTTTTATTTATTTATTTAGTGTGTGTGTGTGTGTGTGTGTGTGTGTAAGTGTGGGTACGTGTGCCATGGCACTCAGGTAGAGGCCAAAGGATTGCTCTCTCTGTCCATCATGTGAGTGCTAGCGATTGAACCCAGATTATCGGGCCTGGCGGCAAGTGTCTTTTACCCAATAAGTCATCTCAAGGGCCCTCAGTGTAACTCTTTAAAATCTAAATGTTTTCATTGCCTATGATTTTCTTCCTCTTTGTGATTATGTGATGAATGTGTTAATCTTACAATCTAAATCTCTGTCATGCAGATGACTGTTATGCAGAAGATCCGCAGTGAATATTTGACAAACCCCGAGTTTGATCCCCCTAAGGTTGCTAAGGCTTCTTCTGCAGCTGAGGGGCTGTGCAAGTGGATCATGGCCATGGAGGTGTATGACAGAGTCGCTAAGGTATTTTCAGGACGTGCACACCCAATCCCGACTCAAACAGTTCCATAAATAAAAATGTGAACTTTAAGTTTTAAATGTATTCCGTATTAGGTCCTTCAGAATTTCACTCAGTGAGTTTTGACTGTATTCACCTCCTCCAGCTCCTCACAGATCCATCCCCCTCCCCT
>LOJH01000409.1:28083-63797 GCA_001685095.1 Ellobius talpinus | reverse complement strand
TCTGGCACGTGGGGGCGTCCCGAGTTCCCTCTGGAGGCTGGACAGGTGGCGACGACGCGGGGGTGTGATGCTCCGAGGCTGGCACTTAGCTGCGTGCCTACTGTGCGCGCGATGGACTGGAGTGAGGGGCGTTTGTCCCCATTGTACGGATGAGAAAACAGAGGCCAAAAGGGCAGATGGCTGGCCCTTGGTCCCCAGTTAGGAGCTGGACGAACCAGGATTTGACCCCACAGTTGCTTGACATCAAAGCCACGGCAGCCCCTTCCAGGCACACACAGGCAACAGAATGAGCGTATGAATATTTCATTGTCGCAAAGAGGGGGAAAATATCATCCATTGTCCCGCCACCATAATGCAGCCACTGTAATCGTCTGGGCTCTTTATTAGGCCTTGTTCTTTCTTTTACATGACAGTGCTTTGGGGTCAGTGGGACTCTGGTTCCTTCTGACTGTGCCTAACCTGAGGCCCGAGTGAGTCTTCATCCTAGGGAAAAGAGGACACTCCCAGGGTTGCAGAGGGATTAGGTGAAGGAGGAGGAGGTGGGAAAGAGGGCCTGGGGAAAGGAACATCCCCTGGGCAGGTCACACAGCACCTAGTAAGTGCAGCAGGGCCAGGGCCAGGGCCAGCCTCAGGAACTGGGAGCTGGGGCAGCCAGGTCGTGAGCAGCCTTGGACCTCGGTGCCCACACTTGCCCTTGCCCAGCCCTCGCTGTTCCCCTACAGAATCTTCCCCTCTGGTTTCCTTCCTGCCTGGGAAATGATCTTCTCCGAGAGCAGAGAAGTCCCATGCTGTTCACAGTTGGACGTGGAGCTAATATTTAGGTCTTGGTCTCTCCCAACCAAGCTCGGGACTGGCATATCGGGCCTGCTGAAAGCTTCACAGGCCTAATTCCTTACCTGGATCAGGCTTGTGATCCTTTCCCCACCCAGTTTCCAAACTAGAGACCTAGGCCTTTACCTGCTAGACGCCCGGTACCTGTTTGTCCATTCAGTCCTCTGTGAAGTTCTGCTCTGCCCCAAGACATCTGTCCTTCCTTTTCCCTATGACCCAGACATACCTGCCGCTCCTCCCCTGCATGTCAGCCTGGGACACCATTACCAAGCTTTTAAAAATGCTGCTCTGAGCAGGCCGACTGAACTCAGCTGTCCACAGATCTAAACTAGGCCAAACTCCTGAGAGTCCCCTGAGGCTGGGCTTCTCAGCTTCTGCCCACTACCAGCATAATGCCCTGGGAGCCAGTTGTCCTCTGCTTTTCCATCTTCCCTGCCTAACATAATCTGCTTCCTTGACCCCACCCTTGTTTAGCCTCAGCCCCCACTGCGTCTGCCCCTCCCTGTCCCTCTTCCATTAGGTAGGTGGAGTGAATGCTCCCCTCCCAAAGGGTTGACAGCTCCTTCATGTAGGGTGCTTAGTGCTGTCGGACACTTCCAGGTCTCTCTCCTCCAGCAACCTGGGAGCTCGGGAGAGTAGGTTGATGGGTCTCCAGGGTCCAGTCAGGGCCCGGCTCTAGTGGCTGGCCTCACAGTCTTTGAGGAACGCACTTGAGCAAAAGCCGAGAGGCTCTTACGTTCCTGGAGGATCAGTGAGGTGCAGAAAGCCTGCCTCTTTTGGGGAGTAGGGTTCCTGTTGTGGAGGGTGCCCAATTGAGGAGCCAGGACTGATTTGGCTGGCAATCACCCTCAAGCCCTCCAGGCCAGGCGCTCTGTGTTTTTTCTCTGCCAACTATATTTGCTGGGGATGGTAATGGTGGATGCTTTAAACTGAAGACCTGTTCTCGGGACCACCAGCCCCTTCTGCCTATCAAAGCCCACCCCTGATGTCCTCCTCAGGAGCAGGGAGAGTTATGTCAGGCCCTCTGGCTGGGCGCCAGGGCTCCCCATGGAACTATAAATTGACCTGTCGGGAGAGGGAAGAGATTAATGTCGGCCATCTTCATTAGCGCGTCCCCCGGGGTGATGGCGTCTGCCCTGAGCTGGCTGATTGGAGAGGGTGAGAGGTGGGGGCTAGGCTCCCCCCCAACCAAAAGGCAAGGGGCAGAGGCCAGGGCCTGCCAGAGAGCCTTGGCCTCCTCCCACTGCTGGAAGGGCCGTCCCTGTGGCCTCTGCCTCTGGCAGCAGGCACACGCTTTGATGGAGGACCTGTGTGCTAATTGGGGGCAGAGATGCGCGGCCCGCAGCTCCGCAGGGCTCCCAGGCTGACACCGCCAGCTCAGCGGCATCGAAGGGCCTTCATTAGAGGCTTTTCCCCTGACCAGAAAGGAGCCTGCTGCGGGCTGTGGGAGGGCTCCCCTCCTTTCCTTTCCCCTCCACTTTCCCCTCCCCTCCCCCTTCCCTTCTTTATTGCGTTGATGATGGGGAAGGAGGCGGCTTTGGCGTGTGGAAGAGATGATGAGGGATTGGAGGAGCTGTCTGAGTCTGAGACCTTGTACGTTCTGGAGACTGACCTTGGTCTTCACTGCTCTGTGCTTGAGGGTCCTTGTCTGAGGCCAGAGCATGGTTGTCCCCCTGGGGTGTGGTGGGGGATGGGAACCAAATGAGTGTGTGGAGGCGTGCCTTACAAAATGTGGATGGAGCAGATCCTGAGGCCCTGCTATGTGGGTTTGAATTCTGTGGGGGCCAGGACCCTCAGCCTCAGTTTCTGATTTGACAGTGACTGAGGGCCAGGGTTGGTTTCTTTCAGTAAGAGGTCTTTGCAGCAGACAGAAGTGGAGTCTGCTCATTGAGCAGACTGCCCTGGAGCATGACTGCAGCAGCAGGTGGGGTTGTATTGGATTGTCCATCATTCTCTTTCTCTCTGTCACTCACTCACTTGTCCAGAATGAGCTCCTGTCCCAGAACCTTATGCCCACAGTGCTGGTCTTACCTTTTGACACTTCTCTGGAGACATAGACCCAGGATCAAGTAATCAGGCTTCATGAACGGCTGGGCATCCCACAAAGAGCCTCCTAGGCTGTCTGGAAGGTTCTGGAGGTACTCACTCAGACCTTGTTCAGCCCAGACTTTGACATGGGGAGACCAACTAGTCATTGAGTTCCTGGCCTGCCTGGCTCCTAGACCTGACTGTCTATCAGGGGGATGGACAGTTCCTGAGCTCACAGTTCCTTGAGTGCACAGATATGGAGAACCCACCCCTTGCCCAGTGTCTTCTACCCCTAAACTGTGATTACTGGCCTCAGGTTTGTAGGTTTGTACCTTGTTGGTTCTTAAGGGTGTAGGTGAACCCCAGAGGGGGTTCTTGTAGGATGAATGGACTCCCACCAGTGAAGGGCACTTGCATTCTTTTGAGACACATTCTCATGTAGCTCAGGCTACCTTGACACTCTGTAGTAGAAGGCAGCTTTGAACCCCTTCCAGACCCTCCTTCCATGCTCAGCTTCTGAGGGTCACTTTCCAAAGCATGTAGCTTTGTTCCTCCAAGCCTCTGTGCCCTGGTTCCTGGTCCTGCAGTTGGGGGATCACATGCTAACTCAGGACAGAGTGGAGCAGAGCAGGCACTGTTTTTCGTGGTCATAGATGGCTTCCGGCTGCTTCCCCAGTGATTCTCATGTACTTCCTGGCAACCTTTGCAACCTGGAGAAGTGGGGAATGGCTTGTCTGAACCTCTGTGTCTCTCCAGTTGCCAGCCAAGGGGTACTTAGCACCCATTGCACCCTGTGGAATGTTTGAATAGAAGTCCACGCTTTGAGGATATTTAACACTGGCTCTTGGATTGTAGCCATCCTTGGCCATAGCACTTGACATCTCTGTGCCTCTTTTTTGTGTCTAAAGACCTGAGATGTCATAGACTGAAAACCACAGTGCAGATCACATTGGCTGTTAAACGCACATCTTGAGGGAAGAGAACCCCAAGAAGAGCCCTTACCTGGGGGACTTTGCTATGTGACTTTGGTTTTGACTCTTTGGGGGCATCTTTGGGACTGTGTTGTCCACCTGTCCCCACAGAGCTTTCTAAGAATACAAATATATGGGAGTGGTGAGAAGGACTGAGGGGGCTGGGTGATTTCTGGAACCTTCCTGGCTCCCTATGAGGACCTCGAGGGTTCCCAGCTTCCTGTCTGGAAAATGGGACCAGATACCCAATTCTCACCAGCACTTAGCTGTCTAGTTGTGTTTAACCTGAATTGTATCCCTAATGTGTCTAAACGGACTCCAGGCTAATTTCATGGATGTTGGAGTAGACTGTCATTTCAAATGTAATGTATTAAGATTGCCTTTTGAAAGTCATGTGTCGAAAGATGATGGTGCAGAGGTGCCTATTGTTGCCGCCTGTGCGTGCCCAGCCAGTCCCGCCTGGCAGCCTTCTTGCAGGAGCTGGCAACATGGCTGTCTGCCTCCGCCTTTCTGAGCAGGCAGGAATCACTAACGCGTTAGCAGTTTCATTAAGCCTCTCGCCAGCCTCCCCGCCTCCCTCCCAGCCTCCTTCGTAATTATTTTCCCAACCCTTCCACTCGCAGCTCTCTGGGATTGGCCAAGTAGCCCCTGCAGCTGGGCTTCTGGGGCTGTGCTGTACCCCGGGAGACCCCTGGGTACCTCCCTTATGACTCCCCGCGTTGCCATGTCAGCTTTGTGTCCCCCTGAGGCCTCCGTGAGAGTGCAGATCTGCTGCCTGGCAGGGGTGCTAGTTAACCCGTTACTACACTGCACATGTGCAGACCTCCTCTGTGCAGCTGACCTCCTTTAGTCGGGTGTCTCAGCCCTTCCCGTGGGACTGTCGCAGAGTGGGCACTGAGGACCCCCACTGTGAGGGACGGCAGGTCATGTAGCTCAGGGCTTATGTGGAGACAGGGTGTGTGCAACATGGATCCAGGTATGGAACATCCTGAGGACCTGCTTCACAGCCCGCAGGAGCCACACCCCTCTGGCCTCAGTGACCGATTGGGAAATGGGTATATTCCCCATCTTTGTTAGTCTAGTCATAGACTTTCCTTATTTTCACTTGGGTCTGAGTGTGCAGGGACCTGCTGCCTGGTCCATGGTGCCTTTGATTTACCTATGCTTGCTGAAGCCATTGAAAGTGAAGGCAAAGCTGCCTGCCATTCTCTCCCACAACTACCTTGAAGGTGGAGAACCTGGGGGACGTTTAGGCAGAGCTGAGGCAGAAAGTAGAGGGCATTATTTGGGCCTCCATATCCAGTGGCACCCAGAGCCACACCTGGAATTGTCAGTTACATAAACCGACACATCCCCTTTCTTATTGTAGCTGTTGTTTCTTTTCTTACTGCTGATGGAGTCCTGACTGATGCAGGAGAAAAATCAGGGTTTTACAAAAATGATGACATTTCTGAACTGAGTTTTAAAGGAAGAACAAGAGTTTGTCCATCAAGGAAGGAGAAGAAGAGCACTTAGGTAGAGAGACCAGCTGGGGTGGTGGGTGGGAGGTGTGAAAGGGTAGGGGACACCAGGTACTGGCTGTGGCCCTGAGGCCTGGGCTTATGAGCAGAAGTAATGGGAAAGGAGGTGTGGTGTGAGAGCTGATGCCAAGGAGAAGAGGGCTGAGGAGCATTGTGGGAAGGATTGGTGGCAGGAAGAGGCAGGTCAGAGGAGGGGTTGAGTGGGAGTGTGGTTCTGAGACATAGAGGAGGCCACAGGCAGGCCAGAGCTCAGGGGCCACAGTCTTAAGGCTGTGGCATGACCAGGGGAGGCCCAGGGCCCCTTGAATGGTCAGATTGGACTGCAGTAGGGAGACTGCTTGGTTCACACGCTCAGCATCAGCCAGGTTTTGGAGCATCTTCTGTGTTTCGGGCCCTGTGGATGCAGCATGAAGGATTCACACAGCAGCAAGGAGGAAGGCAGGCACATGGGAGACAGTCATGTGATACATGGTACTCATGGTACATCCACCACTGGCTAGGATGCTTTGGAGAGGCCTTTCCAAAGGGGAGGCATTTGTTCTAGAGCTTCAAGTGCCTAGTATGGGGCTAGAGAGATGGGGGAGGGGAAGAATCCTGAGACAGGCACGTACAAAGGTCCTGTGGTGGACTGAGCGTTATCAGTCAGGATAGAAAGACCATTGTAGCTGAAGTTTGGTGTTCATGGATGGGTAGGTGTCAGATCATTTAGACTGGGTCCTGGAAGGTCTTAAAGGGTCTGTCATGGCAGTGAGAGGAGGAGGAAGGCCACATTGGAGCTGGAGCTAACATTGTTCATGTAGTGCGGGGAGGCAAGGAAATGCCTGTCAGATTTCCTGGGAGTAAGTGACACCAGCTGGAACAGGTCTGAGCTGGGTGGGAGCTCATGGGACATCTAGATCTGGTGGTTAAAGCTGAGATCATCCCAACAGAGGGTCTGGGAGCCAAGGGTGTCTATCTGTGTGGCCTTTCTCACCCAGCGACCTGAGCCTCAAGGCCAGCTTTGCCAGCTGGATGCAGTGTGGTGTGGGATGGTTGTCTGCTACTCTGGTCACAGACCATTGTTGCACTTGACTGGGTCCTGGCTGGGGTATGTTAGCCACAGCGTCTGGCTGTGGCCCTGACAGTCTCTAGCAGGGCACTCACCCAAGCTTCTCCGGCTTTTTGGCCCATCTGTTTATGAGTCTGCTGGAAGAAGCCCCAAGCCGACCAAGGCCACACAGCCTGTATGGCTGGGAGGCCACCCAGGCTTGTGAGTAGATACAGAAACGGAAGGTGGTAACTAGCCCTCTGATACTTAGTTGCTAACATGGGTAGCAGCAGGGTGTTTCCAGGGAGATGGACTGGGAGATAGTCTGAGCTCTTGGAAGTTTCCCTTCAGTGCCAGAACCCCAGAGGCCTCCCTCTCACCCCCTTCATGGCTTTCCTGGCCTCTCCTCCCCCCTCTGACTGCACTGAGGCCTGCCAAGATCCTACAGCTCACTTCTCACCAGGCCTCTCCTTCTGCTGTGGAATCCTTCCCTTCTTCCCATTTGACTCTGCTCAGGGTCAGAGTCATGGCTGCCCTACTCTGTTCCCAGTTTCTTGCCTGAAAGCCTTGGATTAGCCAATTCAGTCAGTTCATGGGATACTGAGTCCCCATTTGGTACCACCTGTGTGCTGGCATTTGTGAACAAAGCAGATGCTTGCCTGGTCCTCAGGGAGCTCCTTTGACAGTACGAAGGGCCAGCGGAAGGCTAGCAAGCACACACAGGTGTACCTTGGGTTGTGAGCCGGGCTACGGAGGAAGGCTGGGGAGATGCTGGAGAAAGCATGCGAGTTAGCGAGGCCCTGGTGGAGGTTTCTCTCTGAGGCTAGAGGAGAGAGTATGCCAGTCATGGAATACTGGGGAAAGCATACAAAGTCTACTCTGCAGTCTGCCTCCCTTGCTCCTCACCCCTGAGGGAGCCTTCACAGAGAGCATCTCTGGGGCTGAGCTGGTGTGAGCAGAGCCATGGGAGTAGCTGTCACTTCCAGCCTCTCCCCAGAGCCCCTATCCTAGGAGCATAGGCAAGACCAAAGTGAGTTAGAGCCTATAGGGTACCTCCAGGTACTCTATACGGACTACAAGATGAACCTGTACTTCAGCCATGAAGTGTGGGACAGGCATGGAGTCCAGGTTCATTGTGCAGCTCTGTGGGGTCCCTCTGTTGAGGGGATCAGGAAGGGTCTGTGAGAAGGATAATCACTAGAGCTGCTGCCAACAGGTCCAGCTCAACTTCGCAGCCCAGAATCTAGAGCCAACAGCCAATCCCCCATGAGGCTGCTGGGAGGGCTGAACAAGCTGGCTTCTCAGGGCAGCACCTGGCACCTGCAGGCCCTACGTGTGTAGCCCCAATCGCTGTTGTGGTTTTGGGCACTGTTGTGTAAGTGGCGGATAGAGCCATCTTTGGTATCCCTGCAGCCGTGGTCACCACTCGAGGCCCAACTCCACGGGACTTCTTGCAGCATACAGTGGGTGTTTGTTGGCTGAGTGGCCCCAGGTGGTGGGGAGACCCACATAGAGCATATCAGTGTCCCATCAGGGGCTTGAGCTGTGCCCCATGGTGACCACGGGGTGGGCTGAGTGTGGAGGGGAGATCCCAGCCATCTAATTACTTCCTGACTTCTCACTGAAGAGTCCTAGGACACTGCCTTTTGAAGCCTCAGTTTCTCCCTCTGTCACATGGAGCTGCTGCTGATTCTGATACCAAGGCCCATCCCATGAGGCTCTGAAGACAGCTCCATTAGAATACTAGTGTAGTTATCGTGGTGGCTGGCTCAAGGCCTCTTGGAGCCTCTTTTTCTTGGTCAGCTGTAGTGCCTGCCCAGGCAAGGTATGCAGCTGGTCTGCATTCCTGAATCTTCCCATGGAAAAGCCACGATTTAGGTTGCTGCTCCTCCTGCAGGGGGCTCTTAGGTTGGGCCTAGCACACAGTAGTTGAGCAGGATGAGCATCCTTCAGGGTAACATTTGGAGGCCTGGGTCTGACCTGGTATCTGCTGGTGTGTGGCACTGGACAGTGAGCTTCTGCCCAGCACCTACCTTATTTAGAACTAGGAGTGACATTTGATAGCTGTGTGTTCCATTCCTTTAGTCCTTCTTAGGCCCATGACCTGGGGCAGAGAGGCTGCAAGGGTGCCCATGACCTCTGAGGCAAGTGGAGATCACTGACCCTTAACAGATTGGGAAACTGGAGGCCCAAGAAGGCCAGAGTATGGGGAAAACTCACTGTTTTCTTTGTCCTTTTTTTTTTCCTGGTGTGTGTGTGGGGCTGGTGTATCCATAGCTGGGCTAGAACTACCTGTGAGGATGACCTTGAACTCCTCATCCTCATCCTTCCAGCTCCTGATGCTGGGATTATAGGTTTGAGCCACTGTGTTCAGTCTGTACAGTGCCGCAGATTGCTAAGCAAGCGCTCAGTCACTATGCCAGACGCTTGTGTGACCTGTGTTTGCTGTTCGGTAGGGTAGCCAGGGTGTGCACAGCCTGGGAGTGTGGCAGTTTCTTAAGCCCTGTGCACAGCCAGGTAGTCCTTGGCACTGTCCCCATTCTGCAAATGCAAAACCAGAGACAGAGAGAGAGAGGATGGAGCCAGGGTTTTATTCTTAACTTTTCTGGAGGCCTAACAACACAGAAAGGTGCACACACCTGAAGCTCAAAGCTGAAAACACTTATGTGCTGATCCAGACCAGGGTTTCCAGTGCCAGGAAGCACCCCCATACCTTCACCAGTCACCACCCACCTGCTGCCCACAGCACCCTGGTGTCTTGTCAGTAGAGGCTGACTTTACCCATCTGTGCCACATCTGCATGGATTCCCAGGATATCCACTTCTGAGACAGCACATGGGCTGTCCTAGTTGTCTGAGCTAATACTGGATCAGAAGGTAGTCAGGCTGGAATTTGAACTAGCCACTAGTTTTGCTTCTAACCCCCAGAGGCTCCTGCGACCCTTAGGATGAAGACCCAGGTCTTCTCCTGGTCTAGCTAAATCTTCGGCTTTCACACCCATAGCTACCCTCCAGCCATATAGATGCAACTCTGTCCTCCAAAGCCCCAAGCTCCTTCTGACCCTTGGGCCTTTGCACATGCTGTGTGCCCTCTACCCCTACCCTGTCTGCCTTCAGCCATTCTTTGAAGGTCCCAGCTGGCATGTTCCCTCCCTCAGCTAGCCTGCTGGACCTTCCCAGACCAGGAAGTGGCCCTCCTGGTGGCTGTTATCTAGGTAGTTTGTTGCCTCTGTCGTGTGTAATTAAGTATCTGTTGCTTGGCTGTTCCCACTAGACAGACTCTAGGAGGCAGGGCGTGTATCTGCTGAGTTCATGACTGAGCCCCTAGCACCAGGCATCCATTCATGCTCGCAGCCTCCCGGGCATCTGTTCATTTAGCCAGTACTGAGTGCCCAGTGCAGAGCTCCCATTGTCAAGCGAATGGATGGATGAATGACGAGCCTCAGTCCCAACACCCCACACTTTCTGATATCTGTCATTGCCTCAGGTCCCCCCACCCCCTGCTGGGCCTTGGTTTCTCCAGCTGTCAAATGAAGGAACCAGGCATGTCACTCTGGCCTGGTTCTGATTTTGGGTAGGGACAGCTGCCCAAGGGCCATTCAACTGAGCAGGGGGGACCTACCCTCACAGCTGTGTCTGCTTGAGCAGTGACCCCACTGCTTGTCAAACTGCTTCCCACATCTTTGTCACCAGAATCCCCAAGTTCCTGTTGGGGTGCAGGGCTAAAGGGACTCACTGAAGCCATTCAGCTGTTCCTAGTCCTCAGCGACTCTCAGAGGGAAAGGCAATGGGGCAGTGATGATGGGCCCACAGACCAGGGTTTCTGTCTGGCTTCACCCTTCCCTCGGAATGGCCTTGTCACTAAGCTCTATTTTTCTGGCTACAACAAAAGAAGTGGTGGTTAGACTAGCTGCCCTGACAGCCCTGAAGCTCACAGGGTCCCAGGGAGCATGCAGCAGGACTCCCGGGCTGTCTGTCTCCAGGGCCCAGCCCTGCCGCCACCTTCGAGTGAGCCAGTGCTGTTCAAAGTGGCTCCACGGCTTAGCGGCTTGTCAGCCAGGCGGGTGGGTGTCCTGGGGCCCGGTTTGATTAGTTCAGGTTGACAGTCGCGCTCCGCGGCGCTGCCGGGAGGGGAGCCCGTGATTACCCTAATGAAGCTTGAACGCAGTTTGTCATCCAAACAGCTGGTTCGGAGCTGTGCTGCTGCCAGCTGCCCGGCTTGGTAGCGCATTCGGGCGCCCAATGATACTCCAGCCTACAGCCACCCGCCCATAGGGTGATCCACAGGACCAGGCAGCCCCCAGGTAGGATGTTGGTGCTGCCCCAGGGGAGAGTGATGCCCCCACCAGGAGTGGGGAACCTGGCAGAGCCTGGAACTGATGGAACAGAGCTGCTTGTCCGACAGTTGTAGGGTAGCCCTTAACTCTAGAACTCAGTTTTCCCATCTGCAAAGTGGGTGCTGTGGGGCTTTTTTACATCTCTAAGCTTCTGATTTCAGACTGAGGGGTTGCCGCCTCTTGGAACACTTCCCACATTGAGTAAGCTGAATCAGTGGTTTCTGTGGACACATACAACCTTCAAGGCAGCTTCCTCACCCCTCATGGTCCCTGCTGTTCCTGGTAATGGAGACCTGTGAGACCTTGAGTTCATCTGGGGTCCCAGGAGGGCTTCCTGGAGGAGTGGCAGCCGAGTCCAGAATAGCCATGGGTGGGGGTGGGGAGGCCACAAAGAATGTTCTAGGTAGGAAGAATGTGTGTGTGCTAAGGTCCTGGGTAGAGGGGAGAGGTGTGTGAAATGCTTCTGCACCCTGATAAGCTGACGTAGCAATACAAATCAAACCAAATCACATGGAATTAGAAAAGTCCAGGTTTGATGGATGCAATGCTTCCAGATGATTTTCCAACCTCCCGGAAAGGAGACAGAAAAGAAAGACCAGAAAACCATGAATCTTTTTTTGGGGGGGCAGTTTAAGTACCCTGTGGGAGTGGTCTTGGGCATCTCTGGGGGAGGGGTCATTTTGGTGGGCTTTCTGAGATGCAGCAGGGTTTGGAGAGAGATGGGGGAAGGGCTAGGGGGAGCTTCCACCTGAACAGTGTGAAACACCTGGAGACAGGGAAGGCACGGGCTTCATGACCTGTGCTGGGAAAGAACATGCCAGTGCTCTGACCTTTAACCTTTCTGTCTGCTCTGGGAAGAGGGGTATCATTTTTACCTGCTGTAGATGGGGAACCTTGAGTCCATAGCATGGGAAGGTGATGCCCCTGGAGGCTGTAGCATGCCTGATAGCTTCAGAGTCCCTGGGTCAAGGGCCTTTCTGCCCTGCAGGGGATCTCAAATGAGGAGTAGTAGGGCTGGGACCTGGGCCCCATGTGGGACTTAGGCTTGATCCTGTGGTGGAGGACAGGACAGAGGCCAGCAGATAACCAGGGTCTTCTAGATGGCTTGTGAGTCTTCTGTCATTCTAGGCCACAACCTGTGTTTGAACCTGGTGGCCTGAGTCCACATTCCCTCTACCACATTGCTAAGCTTTCAAACATTGTGGTTTGGCTTGAGGACAGGGCAAGCAGGGGGAGGAAGAAGACTCAGGTGTTGGGACTAAGCATTGCCTCCCGCTTTGCCCTGGCTCTAGCCCCGAACTGCCTCCCAACTGCTAGGTCCCACCCTACCATCTCAACTTGTGAGTTCCCATGGTAGCCTCCAGCATTGCTTTCTGTGGTGTATCTGCTGTGGCCAGCCCATTCCCGCAAGCCCTTATCACTTTCCCCTAACACCCATGACTCCCTGTTACAGTGGCAGAGCCCATGTTCAGGCTTTCCAGTCTCAGCTCCCTCATCCTCCTGGCACACACAGCCTGCTTGTCCTTACTTGGCTTCTGAGGAATGATAAATCCTTTTGCCCTGGAGAAGGGAGTTTGGAGGCCCAGGCTCCCCCCTCCCCCATCCTATGACTGTTTTTCCCACAGGTGTCTTCAGGCTGGGTGCCAGACTGCGACAGGCTCACCCTGGTGGGGCAGATGGGAGCATCCCTCAGCAGCCTGGGATGCTGGGATGAAGGATGAAGGAAGGGTTTATGGCCTCCATTAGGAAGAGAGGAATTCCCAGCACTACCTAGATGCCTTCAGTTCCCTCCATATCTTAGTTGTGACTGTTCCTTAGGGAGAAGGTGGCTCTGGCAAGGAGGTGGCTTATCACATCTCTGACCTCCTGGCCTTTCTTAGCTCTCAGCTCTGTCTCACAGGGGGGTGAGGGGGGAATAAAGCTGCCGAGCAGAGGTGCAGAGTCTGGTGATGGAAGGCTGGTGTGGGTGTGGATGTGGTGGGTATCAGATGGCCAGGCCTGAGGCAGCTGCTGCTGGGCAGACTCTCCAGAGAGGGAGTAATGGGGTGGGGGTGGGGGCAAGGGGATTCAGGGCTGGGCCAGCTTCAGCGAGGGAGTATCAGGACACAGTGGTTTGTTTGCCTCTGTCTGAGGCTGACTGACTTCCTCTGGGGTCTGACTTCCCTGAAGGAATGAAAAGCAATGCCTGGAAGGTGTGACAGCTCCTGTTGTTCCTGAGACTCTGAATAAGATACTGTGTGCATCATCCCTTAGACTCTACTCACAACCCCAGGAGATACCATGCTCCTGGTCCTTCTTCTCATTTTACAGTTGAGAAGCCAAGGCACACAGAGACTCGGCTACTTTCTCAAGGATGCCCAAGGATGGGCTGGCGTGTGATCCTGAGAATTTGAAGTCAGAGACAGGAACTTGTGACCAAGACAAAGAAGTAAGGGGACTAGATAATCAGACTAGGCTCAAAGGTATGGGTGGAGCCATGTTTGAGAATGAGCCTTCACCCATAGGCGTGGGTACTACTGGGGTAACTGCCTACCCCTCAGTAGGCCAGGATCTCAGGTACTTGCATTGTGCTATTAGGTGCCTGAATTGTGAAGGGACCCATTCTTGCCCTGCCTTGGGGAAGGCCCCCAAGCTCTACTTCAGAGTGTCTGAGTGGGCCACTTGTTAGAAATACGTTCTGGGGCTGGGTGTGATGGTGCTTGGTATTAATCCCAGTACTCAGGAGGCAGAATCAGGCTAATCTCTGTGAGTTCAAGGCCAGCCTAGTCTACACACAGTTGTGGATCAGCCAAGGCTACATAGTGAGGCCACCTCAAAGGAAGAACCTTAATGGCTCATCAGAAACTCACAGATGAGCCTGACATTGTGACCAATTCACACTGTGGCCCAAGATAAGTACTTCAAAGAGGAGAGAGGATGGGAGGCTTTCTGAAGGAGGAGTCCAGAATGGCAATGACAGATTGGATTAGTAATTAACTGATGCAAACAGCCATCAGTGGCCAGGCAAAGGAGAGTGTAAAGGCCCTGGGCAGGGAGAACATGTGTTTGAAGAACTGGAAGAGGGTGGTGTGTGATTTGAGCAAGATGGTTTGACGGTAGGGCTGTAGCATTTGATGAGGAGGGACTTCCTGGGAGTGAGCCAGTCAGATGTCAGATATGGACATCTGGAATTGTTGATCTAGAGTACTTCCGACCCTGCCAGGATTCACAGCCCATGCCCACTGCTTCCTCCGCCTGCTGTCTTGAGTAGGAATAGTACTATCTGTGTGCTCCCCCATATGTAAAGTGAGCTAGCTGTCCCTCCCATCAGAGTGGGAATATGTCTCAGCCTTGTGAGGTGCCCACTCGAGATGTTTGAGTCTCCTGTTTCCTAGGTTCTGCTCAATATCTTGGCAAGCTGTAGGTCGATGGGGGATATCCTGCACGTTTTTCAAGTTGGGCAATGGGAGTTCATGGCCAAGGTCAGAGGTGCCTTCCTCAGGTGAGGTGTTATGGGGTCACACAGCAAATGCTCTATCTGTTCCTGTGCCTTCTACCCAAGTCCCTCTTCCCACATGGAGGAGTCAGGAAGAGCCATATTCAACAGCGTTCTCAAAGACTGAGCCACACCACAGTCATGTCAGTCCTGTAGTCAGAACTGGAGAGACCCAGGATCAGCTGCCAGAATCACAGCAGAGGAAGGGCTTTCCTCCCCAGGGAAGTGACAGAGTGACCACTACAGAACTGCTAACCGGATAGACAGTTGATCATCATTTGTGGGCTCCTCTGGAAGGCATGCAAGGGCGGTGCTGTCCCAGAAGAGACAGAATGGGTGGATGTGGTAGCTCCTTCCAGCTTAGAGTCTCTGTTCAGATTATGGTATGATAAGGACCTCGAGGCCCAGAAGGCTGACAGGCCATATGCTGTGGAGTGGCCTAGCCAGCCCTCAGAATGGCCCTCTGCAAGAGAGAAGGGCAGGGAGTTTGCTGCTCTGCGAAGTCTGAGGTTCAGACAGGAAGAACAGACAGAGGTAGAGATGCCATGCCACCTCCTGTCTGCAGGGAGCTGAGCTCACAGTGGCATTGTCACCGGTCAGCTTCACCAGTCTGACTGCAGAGTAGGAGAAACTTGTAGGAAGAGGGTGTTAGGAAGGACACCACAGGGTGAGGAGTGGTGTCAGGAGAGCCACCCAGCCTCTAGAGCTGAGCCCAGCATCTCATCCTGCCTTGACTGGTTACTCGTACATCTGTCACTGGAAGCAGGACTGGCCTGTGCGGGGTCCTTCTGTTTCCACCGAGAGAAGCTGTTGTAAGTCTGGAAGCTGGGTTCTGGGTGGGACATGGCTGCCTTGGTATCCCCAGGCAGAATAAGATGTGTAAAGAACCAGACGTCACCTCGGTGCCTTGAATGCATACTAACCCTGTAAGCCCTGTACACCTGGAGGGACGCCATGGCCCTTCCCACTCTGCCTCTTACCTTCAGCCTTGTCTCTTGCATTTGGAGATGCCAGGCCTTTGCTCCCGTGGGGCCTTCTGCTTGAAGTGCCATCTCCTCCCTGTCCATGGCATCAAGCTGCCTGCACACACAGCCTCTCTTGGAAACCCAGACAGACCAGCAAACCCTGTTCTCCCACCCTCAGGGGCTCTTTACTCAAGACTACTCAGCTTTGACCCTGCTTTTGATATGAGCTTATTGAGGTCCAGGACTTGGCCCTCTTTGGTCCCCTACCCACAGGGGTCACCTGGCAGGATGCCCAGCTCCATGCTGCTCCACAGATACATCAGATAAAGTGAAATCTCAGCTCCTGCCCCTCCCTCGGGCTGAGCAGATGGTCCTGACTGGTGCCAGCCCTGCCTTGAAGCAATACCTTTGGGGATGCGAAGAAGATTTGCTGGGCAGGACATGTGGGGTCGCTGTGACAGTCAAGTGGGCCTAGCACAGAGGCCCCACCTGCCAGATGTCAGGAAGAGGTTGATGAGAAGCCAACAGGTGGGAGGAACAGTTTAAGGACACTTTTCATAGAAGCCACTGTCATCCAAGCCAGCCTGGGGGCACTGTTGATCTCCTGGAAAGATACATCCCCCATGCATGACCCAGTTCTAGAACAGCCAGGGACACATGCAAGTGCTGGACCACTGAGTATCTGGGGGCCAGTGAGCTGCATGGGTCCTGGGGAAGCATGAAGCGAGGCTACTAGTGAGGTATCTGACGCTTTCTGCTTGCTGTCCATCTTTCTGTCTGTTCCTCCATGTATCCATGCATACATGCATCACCCATCCTTGCATATATCCATCCATCATTTCCTTATCTCTAGCCCTGTGCCAGGTGCAAGGTTACGGCTACTTGACTCCTGTCCTGTGAACCTCAACCTGGGATTCTTCTGTGTCCTGTCTTGTAAGCTGGGAAGTATGTCCATCTCTGGGTGGCAGAAAAGGATGTCGACATGCCACACTATTCCAAGCAAGTGGCAGAGGGGATGGATCTTCTTGTGCTGTCATTGCTTTTGCTTTCTACTGTGTCCCTTCTCCCAACTCTGTGGGCCTGTGGAGTTAAGTTTGTGTTTCCTGATTGCCATTGTGGGTATGTTGGGCTCCCGTCCCTTCCCGTAATTAGAGCAGCAAGCAGCTCAGGTTCCCATGGTACCTGTCTGGATTTCCAGTGACAGGCTCATGCCTCACAGCCCCTTCAAGTGTTGGTTATAGATATCACCCCCTGTTTTCCAGATAAGGAATCTAAGATTCCATGCTGGTATTCAGACCTAGGCCTTTGGCTCTGGGCCTTGAACTGAGTAGCATTAACTGGTGCTCATCTTTGCCATGTTCTCGTCCTGTTGCCTGGCTACCTCTCTCTTGCTGCTCCATCATGCTGGGCTTGGCCCTGCCTCCAAGCTTTTGCACCTGCAGTTTCCCTGGAATACCCTTACCCATGGCCATGCATTGCTTAGTTCAGCCGTTATCTCTTCCGAGAGCTACCATCAGCTAACCAGGAGTAGTACTCCCTACTCTGGCATCCTAACTCCTCAATGTTATTAACACTCCGCCAGCTGAACACATGGCTCCTCTCCATGATGCCAGTTACTTTAACCAGATGATCTGAGAGCCTCCAGCTGCAGCATCCTCAGAACTCAGGTCTTGCTAGAGTGACTCCCCTACATGTTGGCACCTCTGTGGCACCCCCTCACCCCCACCTCTCAATCTTGCTGCTCTAATCAGCCTTCCCCAGGACTCAGACCCTGCCAGATACAGGTCTTGGAAAGTCTTCCCACAAGGACTTTGATCCAAAAGACTGAGCCAGGTGAGTGACCCAATCTGTGCCTGAAGATGGGGAGTCCTGTCATTTTGAGCCACTCCCAGCGCTTATTTGTGGCTCCAGCTGCTGCAGTGGTTCCCTCAGCCCTGTGAAAATCCTGCTGGCTATGTGCTCCGGAAAGTGGCCCAAGTCTCAGAAACAAAACCTCTGACCGCACTTGTCCCAACCTCTTCTCCCCAGTGTTCCCTCTCCATACCCCCCCAGGAGACCGTAACTCATTATTGCCTGCTTTTAATCTTACCATCTAGTCATCAAGGGAAGGGCTCTCCTGCCACTCTTTCAGCTGGCCTTAGAAGACAGGAAAAGACTTCAGTGTGTGCTGGGTTTATGTCCTGCCCAGCCCAGGCATCCAAGAATTAGCTCTTCATTCCCAGCTACCCCTCCCGGCTCAGCCATCCCTCACAGATGCACTCCCTCACACAGGTACTTCCCTTTGTGTTTTGTGTTTTATGGTTCTTGGTCAAGGAAGGAAAACAGTAGCAACAGCAGTGGGGGTAGTGGTAGCAGTCACTGCAGCTCAGGTCTGCCAAGCATGAATGTTAGTTCATCTGAGGTAGGAGTTGGCACCTCTGTCACACATGGGGAGACTGAAGCACCAGCTGAACTGGTGTCTTGCTCAGCTGGTAAGTATGAGCCGGGTGGTGGTGGCTCACGCCTTTAATCCCAGCACTCAGGAGGCAGAGGCAGGTGGATCTCTGTGAGTTCGAGGCCAGCCTGGTCTACAGAGCAAGTTTCAGGACAGCCAAGGCTACACAGAGAAATCTAGTCTCGAAAACACAAAAAAACAAAACAAAAGACTGTAGGTTTGGAGTTGTGCTGAGAGCTCAACAGGGCCTGGGCCTGTGTTTCTCCTCTTCCTCCCTCTCCTCCTCCCCTCCTCCTTGTTTTATTTTAAATTTAGTTTACATTCTGGCCACAGTCTCCTCTCCCTTCTCTCCTCCTATTCCCTCCCCCCTTTTATGATTATTTTATGTGTAAGTGTTTTACCTGCATGTATGTCTGTGTACCACATGAGTGCCTTATGCTCATGGAGTTCAGAAGAGGGTGCTGGGTTCCCTAGACTTGGAGTTACAGATAGTTGTAAGCTGTCACGTGGATGCTGGGTATTGAACCCCGGTCCTCTGCAAGAGCAGCAGGTGCTCTTAACCACTGAGCTGTCTCTCCACCCTAAGACTGCTTTCTTGAATCCATTATTTGAGACAGGAAAAGGGGAACAAGAGTCCTGGACAGTGGCCCTGTGACACATGCATTGCAGAATGGACAGGAGCACAGAGGCACATGCAGGGTGTTGAGCCCTTAGAGGCTAGCCACGGAGCCGGGAACAGGTGTGGGCACAGCTGGAGGTGCAGCTGACAGGACCATGGGGTGGGGCCCTAGAGCTCCTGCTGGCAGCTCCTTGGTGTCTCTGAAGGATTGTGTCCAGTAAGCCACGTGGCCTGGGTAGCTCATCCCTCATGTCAGTGTTCCTTGGGACTAGAAGGACCATCTGTCTGAGAGGTCAGGGTGTAGCCGCTAGTAGCCAAGAAGGCCTTAAATCCACTCCCGCCTTTGCTCCTGAATTGCTTGTGTGGTTTTTACAGTTGCTTGGGGAACTGTAAGTCTGTGTTGCCTGACTCCTGTGTATTTAAATTCTCAGCCATAATGTTATATTAACTCATTTTTTGCAGTTTCCTGGGAGGCTGTGTGTACATTACCGGGGCAGTGAGGGAGGCAGGCAGCCGAGGTGTGGACAAACACAGCTGTGAGTGCTCAAGGCTCCTGGAGCTGACCGGGAGTGTCACCTCTGCAGCCCTGCGTGTTGTGAGTGGTTAGTCCCCAGCTCTCCCGTAGCTGGTGGTCCCAGTTTAGGATGGATTGATGCTCTGATGAGGCCTCGGGCACATGCCTTGCTCATTTCTGTGCCTGCAGGTATGTTCATGCTGTCAACCATCCCTGCATACATGCTGAACACCTACTGTGTGTCCCACCTCGAGATGCAGTGGGAGTGCTCACTGGCCATGCTCTGGCTTCCCAGGTGATTGACATGTGGGGGAGACGGGCACTAACTTGATGGATAAATGCATGGTGGTCTTAAATTCTTTTCCTGTTGCTGTGATAAAATGCTCTGGGAAAAAGCAACTTAGAGGAGAAAGGCTGTATTCTGGCTCACAGATCAAGGCACAGTCCCTTATGGTGGGGAAATCAAGGTAGCAGGAGTTTAAAGTAGTTCTTCATGTCCTATCTATGGTTGGGAAACAGTGGGGTGAATCCATATTGCTGCTCATCTGGCTTTCTCCATTTTGTCCAGTCCAGGATCCCCTGTCCTGGGAATGGTCCCATCCACAGTCAAGATGTGTCTTCCTACATTAGTGGATGCAATCAAGACCCCGTCCCCCAATCTGGCCATGCCCAAAGGCTTGTCTCCAAGATGATTCTAGATTCTGTCAGATTGACAACCCTCACGGTCATGTCTGTGGTTCCTTCTGGTAGGGGCTGGGCTGGGAGAGCCCGTACTGAGGTGGGAGGGAGGCTCTGACCTGCTGAGGGGCACAAGGGCAGCACTAGACAGGCAGCTGGCATCAGTGTTGTGGTTGCTCCTGCAGTGTCCTCTTCCTCTCTGACTACCTCTGGTCGTCACATGCTTAGAGATGTCCTTGTAGCCCCGTGCTCACATTACTTATAAACTGGCCCCTCTCAGTACTGTGATCCCTTCTCTGCAGCCAGCCTAAGGGCTCCCTGTGTGAAGGTCTGTGCCTGAGTCCTCCTGTGTCCCCAGCACCCCGTACCGGGAGGGCACAGAGCAAATGTCTAAATGCTGCCTGTAGCCTGAGCTTCAGTAAGGCAAGTGCCACCTTTGACTGACTCTATGGCTCCTGACTTCAGCCAGCCTCTGGGTCCATCGTGAGTACATCACACACCCAGCCTAGAGGTGGCGGGTGGCCCCTACATTTGGCAGCAGGCCCTGGAAACATCTGTGTGTGTAGAGGTGCCCAGACTGCCAGCTGAATTAGTAGTGGTTTCATAAGACTCCGAGATTCGCAGAAGCGGGTAGGTCCTTCCTTGAGGGACCTACCTTTCTGATATTCCTGATGAAGGGTTGCCTGACAGCATTGGGCTGCCATAGGGCAGAGGGCTCTGTGTCACCCCTGGCCAAGCCTGAGTCTCTCCCTGGAAGTACCCAAGTGCTAAGCTCCCTTCTTTCCTTAAAGAAGGGAGTTATCTCCCCACTGCCATCCCCCTTTTCAAAAAATGGATTAACCATTCCACTGTGCTGCTCTCCTGCCCCCCTTCCTCCCTTCTACTCTCACAGGCCTCCAAGGGAAGTGGAGGGTGTTATTGTATATTTTAGCCAATTGTTCCCCCATATGCCCCAATCTCTTTGGGGTGGGGCTGGGGGGATGGGGGAGTAAGTAAATTATATATTGAACTCCTAACTGGAGCTGAGGCCTTGTGGTTCCCATGGCAACCAGGCTGGAAATAGCTCGGCGTGACATCAGCACGGTACAGGTATAGCCAGATCCAGCCGTTCCCCAAACAAGCTGGCTCCAAGGGAAGCAAGGGACATGTTCCTAATTAGCATATGCAAATAATACTAGGCAAACAGGGTGGGGCCTAGGGTGTCCTAGCAGGGTCTATGGCCACAGCTAGGGCCGCTGGTAGGTAAAAATGCATGGGGGTGCTTGTGGGGTCAGGACCCAGTCTGTCCCTGGCATACAGCCCTGTACTGGGGCTTGTTGGGACTTCCAATGAGGTCTTTGCTGCCTGGGCCTGCCTGCTCCATAGGGCTCTGGGAGCATGGCCAACTGGGCTACCCAGGGCTGGGTTGGCACACATAAGGAGAAGCCATGATGATTCCCTGCTTAGGCTCCAGCAGGGTCTGGCTCATCTTGGCTCATGGGTGTCTTTGAAGCCATATGCCTAATTGGGTCCTGCTGGCTGGCTGCTGTTTCTCTCATCAGGCCTGTGCGGGTGGATTACCCTGGGCCCCTGTGGCTTCCTTTTTCTACCTTTCTCATCCCACATGTGAGAAGGCTAGAGAACTGCTCTCCAGAAGCTCGGCTGCCCCATCCCACCCCTGCTACCAACTACCCAAGTATGTAGGGACAAGCACAGTGATGCCAGCCTGACGTTCAAGGCCTCTGTGGGCCCATCGTGGCCTTTCTGAGCCAGTGCCCATCTCTGTGAAATGGAGGTACTTTTCCTGTTATGTCCCCTGCAGAATGGTGAAGAGACCCAGAGGGAGCATGGTGGGCCCTGTGCAGTTGGCGTTGGAGGTTTCCTGTCATGTGTGTTTAAACCAAAGCTTGCCATCGATGCCCCACTTCCTAGCCACACACAAACGCTTGCTCCATTGAGATGCCAGCATTCACAGCACATTTCTAGGTTAGGTGAAATATTGCCACCTTCAGCGTGGTGGTTTCCACGCGAGGGCTCTTGGCTGAACTGCCAACACTCAAGCCAGGCGTGCTCTGTGGCTAAATGAGGTAATTTATTTGTTCCAGCAAGTGTTGAGGGTGTGTGGGGTGAGTCAGCCAGCCTGGCATGTGGAGCACTCGGTCTGCAGTGGAGGCAGACATGTACTGTAGTTGGTGCTCTCTAGGGGCTCCAGGGGCTTGCAGAGACCTTTGGGGCACACTTTCTACTTGGCCATGCAGGGGCTTCAGGAAGGAGTATTCCAAGGAGAGAAGCTGTGGGCACAGAGTCAGGAAGGGATATTTTGGATTTGGGGATAGGCCGACTTTTGGCTGAAGTTTTGGGGATGAGACCATAAAGTGCTACTGATGCCAGCATCAGGGACTGGAAGCCAAGGAGTCGTGATTCAGAAGGCAGTGAGAGCCATTGATGGCACTGGTGCAGGGGAGTGATGTCAGCTTCAGGAAGGAAAGAAGGACTGGAGAGGCCTAGGTATGAGGCAGCTCAAAAGGAGGTGGTGGTATTGACAGTGGTGGTAAATGGCATGAAAACAGTTCTATCCCTCTGGAGCCCCTGGTAGTCAGGGTGTTCCTTCCATGGATAGAGGATAAGGAGGGACCTCTGGCCTTGACTTTTGCAGCTCATGTGATAGCATGAAGTTGTGGAGTTAGAGTATGTGAGCGTTTGTTCTCCTGGGAGTGGTGGGCAGGTGTGGGAAGGAAGAGCTGCTGCCCAGATATAAGCTGTTCCCTGCTAGGGTCTCTTGTTTTCTGGCCCTGGAAGGGGTGTGGCCTTCTGCACATGAAGGGGAGAATTGCCCCTGGCCTCCCTGAGGTTCCTGATTGGGCATGGGGATATCAGTGTTTACATCCCAGTTGCCTTCTAGGGATGAGCCTGGCAGTCTGGAAATGGAGATGGGGTCTGGCATGGGGCACCAGGCTCTGTCCTCATAGTAGATATATATTCAGGAGCCATGAGGTTGGTGCAGGGCTACCTGGGGTGCTGGGAGGGGCCTTGGGTGGCAACTGATCTTTATGCAACCTCTGGAGCTTCTAGGAACCGTGTGAATGAGACCAGGCTCATGGGACCAATGGAAGAGGGCCATGTTGGATCCCTTGTTGTATCCTATGTGTTGGGCCTTGCCTGGTGACCCTTAAAAGTTCCTGGAAATGATAATAGATCTTCCTTGCCCCCACAGGATCTTGGAAGCCAATTCTCCCTCCTCCAAGACCCCTACTTCCTTACCGCTCACCACGAGGGTACTGGCACTCAAGGGATTCACTGCTAGATCTGGAGGTGCATGTGTGAGCCCTGAGAGCCCCTTGGTATTGATGCTGGGATGGGGTCAGCACTGAGGGCTGTGGGAGTTCTAGGGGGATCCTGCTCTTCAGTCAGTGAGGTTTCCTGAGTCTTGAGAAACCAGAAGAGCAGGCAGGAGACAGAACAGCAGCAGCACCAAGGGGAGTAAAGAACATGGTACACCTCAGGCCCATAGATCCAGGGGACTGAGCAGAGACTCCCAAGTTCTTATACATTTCTAGACGTCACACCCTCACAGGACATCTTATCATCCTGACCATACTCCTCTCTTCCTTCCCATTGGCCTCAGTGCCTGCCCATTCATATGAGCACCGGCTCCTGGTCCCGGCCACTCCCGTGGACCTATAGAGCTGTCCTCAAGGATGTGGGAGTCTCACTCAGTTTTGGTCCCAGAGCCTGTTCAGGACCTTGACAAGGAATGGAGTCAGTGAGTGTTCGAATGAATAAATGACTGTAAATTATTTTGTCTGCCTCGTACCCATTTTACCCACTAGGTTACCTGTCTTCCTCTGCCATCTCTTTGTACTTGGCTTGGATGTGCTGGTCTCTCAGTGTGCCTGTCCTCTGTGCCTTCCTCACCTTCAGCCCCACTTGCCTTCTCCCTGCTTTTTCGAGGGCCTTGGACAGAGCCCCATTGAGTGGATCCCTGGCTAGGGACAGTGCCCTAAGATTCCAGCTGGCGTCACTCTTCTTGGGTGACAGTGCCTGCTGACACCCTGACCCTTTCTGGGCTTTCCCTTGCAGGCTGGATTGTGTCCTATGGTAGTCTTGCAGTCACTTCAGCCTGCCGTCTACCCTGGTTCTCAGGCATCAGCTGGGCAGTTTTAAAGAATTATGTGACAGATTACTGGTTTGGTGTGTTGTGGTCCAGTTCCCTGCCACCCCCAACTTGTGGGAGAAAGTACAGATAGAATGTGATCCTGCACTGAGAGCTAGGGATACTGGTTTGGGTTGAGAAGGTGCTGCTGGCCCAAAGTGAAGTGATGGGGTACTGGTGCCCAGACCATCATGCTGCTCCCTACCTTTTGGTCCACTTAGAGATTCTGTCTCTCAGAGGCTTTTCAGCACTTCTAAATTATGGCCAGCCAGTCAGCCAGCCAACCAGCCAGCCAGCCAGCCAGCCAGCCAGCCATACAGCACACTTTGGGTGCTTGTGCTGAGCAGAGTGAATGAAGGGAGCATTGAGTAGTTTCTGTCCTCCCCACTGGCCCTCTGCTCTACCTCCCACCTCCTGGGTGCAGGCCTGTGGGCTCCTTTCCCTGCTAATTGCGCCCTCCTCCCCCTGGGACCTGGAAACCAGCTGGGCCAGGTGTGGGCTGCCTGACTGCCCGCCTGGCCCCCTGCCTGGCTAGCTGCCCACCCTCTGCCACAGGAGGCATCGCTGCCTGGGATTTGCGCTCCTCTGAGGGCCTGCGACGCGGCCGTGGGGAAATCACTTTCTGTCAGCGGCCATCAATTTTGCTGAGAGCCCATCGGCGCTCTGGCAGCCTGTCCTTCGGCGGCAGCAGCTGGTCTGTGTCAAGCCCCTTCGTGTCCTGATGACAGAAGTGATTCGCATTAGGCGTCTGCCCTGAGCGCAAGCACACGTCCAGAGAGATGAATTCAGCCAGCTCTAGATGCATACATCACCTCCAAGTTTATCTTGAGGTCCCTGAGCTGGTGCCCTATAGGGCGGTCCCATCAGGATCCAGGGCCCTCAGGAACAAGGCTCTCTGCTCCCCTGGAATCCACTGGGCTCAGCAGACAGAGTCCTGTTGTAGCCCTAGAAAGTGACACACAGGAAGAAGCCAGACATGCCCAGAGCTTGGGAAAGAGCATTCTAGGCAGAGAAAAGGCTTTGCAGAGGTCCTGAGATGGAGGCTCTTGCTGTACTGTTAGAGCTGAGATTGACTGTTTAGATTGCTGTGGGCCTGGCTTAGGTGCCTTGGAATCATCCTGGGTACACAGGGGTAGACCAGAGTCCTAACAGAACCCCAGAGGCATCCTGGGGAAGGCAAGATTGATGCTGACAGGTGATTAAAAAAAAAGCCCTAGAAGAACTGTGTGGGGTGTTGGGTGTGAGCCATGTCTCCCAGGAGGCAGGAACAATAGTGAGGTTGAGCACCAGGGAGCTTGTCCCCTGGGCGGGGCTGCACTTATCACTCACACATGGAGGGCACTGCTTTGGGCTGGGTGAGCTCGGGCCACCTGGAGTTCTCAGGCCTTGGGTAACTTTACCTTGTTAGCCTGTAAAGTCCGCACACATTGATATTAAAGTTCTGCTGTATGCCAGAGAATCTGGTATGTCCCGGCAGCTGTTTGTGCCTCCTGCAGGCCTATTAAGTACCAACTGCCCACGTTTCCTGACAGAGCCTCCAGGTAGACATTAGCACCTGCATTCCCAGATAGGGAAGATGAGACCCTGGGATGTTGTGTGGCTTATCTGGCCAGGCACATCGAGAACCCATCCATAAGGGCAAATCCAGCCATGGAGCGTCCTCCTTACTGGCAGCTGCATAGTGTGGTGATGGTATGGGCCTGACAAGGGAGCCCAGACTGGGAAGGTTAAGAGCCTTCGAGTTGGCATGAAGCGGCCTGAGTAGAGAACAGTATGCCTCCCTGGCTCTCATCCCCACTGCCTGGATCCAGCTGCTCTTCTGTGGGTATTTTGTCTTGGGCTGTGCAGACATGTGGTCCCTGGAAAGGGCACAGGGCCTGGTGAAGTTGGAGATCAGAGGCTAGACACCCAGCACTTTAATCTGCGTTGTAGACTCAGGAGTGAGATGCTTGGCACTTCAGAGATCTGAGTCAGGCCTCTTCGTGAAGGAATGTTTGTTGCCACCTTTCAGAAGAGGAGCCTAAGGCAGAGATGGCCAGGCCAGGGCAGGGCAACCACTGGTTGGAATAGAAGATAGTTGTGGTGGCTGAGAATGAGGACTTTGGTCCCAGCGACTGTACTCAGGAGGTGAGGGGTGCCTCAGTTCCTGAATCTGACCTCTCCAGCACTCATCTTCCTGTACACATTTTTATTGCCCCTTCTATGGACTCTTCTGTGGACTGGGTCTTATCTGGGCAACCCCATCAAGCCCCCATCCACAAGGGAAAAGTCCGGCCATGGAGCTCCCGCTCTGCCTGCGGCTACATCCAGAAAGATTTCATTCCAGTCCCTTGCTCACATCAGGCAGGCAGAGCCATGGCTATGTGAGTTTTCCAGGGGTCTTTCTGACCAAAGGGAAACCAACTGGGAGGGGTCAGCAATGAAGTCCTGGAGGCTCCCTGCCCACCCCCAACCAGCGGTTTGTTTAATTTCATTCATTCATTCATGACACTTCTGAGGCTTCAGTGATTTCCCTTGCTCAGTGTGCTAGCCATATAGTGCACACCCTAACAACCCTCCCTGTGGTCAGCCTTTTGTTACAGTAACAGGTGCCTGAATACCAACTTAAAAAGAGAAGGTTTGTTTGGGCTCACAGTTTTGAGTGTCGTCTATGGTCCATTCCTCCTATTGCCTTCGGGCCTGTGGCAAGGCAGGGCATCATGGCAGGAGTGTGGAGCGGAGCAAAGGCACTTTCCTCATGGCCAGGAATCAGAGAGAAGTGACTGGTGTTCCACAGTCCCCTCAGAGGGCATGCCACAGTGTCCTGAAGACTTCCATCTGCCATGCCCTTAAACTTTCCACCACCTCCCAATAGCATCAAGTCAAAAAATGCTCATAAAGCCTTTTCAAGATCCCAAACAGCACGGCCCATTTCTGCAAAGTGACTTCAAAGTCCCTCCCTCATCCTCAGTGTTTCCTTTCTTTTCCTAACCATTAGCATTGCTTCTTTCTTCATTTCTTTCCTTTCTTCCTGTCTGTGAGGTTGGCTTTGAATCCACAATCTTCCTGCCCCGTCTCCAGAGTGCTAGAGTGCTAGAATTTACAGATATGTACTCTTCTGCCTACTTGATCCTTCCTTCAATTCCCCCTCCCTCTTTCTTTTTTCTTTCTTTTTCTTTCTCTCATCCTTCCTGATTGATACAGGCGTTCATGTAGTCCAGGCTAGCCTCTTACTGTGTAGCTGATGTTGTGTTATATAGTTACATATGTTGCTAAATTGACTTTGAACTCCTAATCCTTCAGCCTTCACTCCTGAATGTGCCATTGTGTTCAGCCAGCTGATCCATTTTTTCAGCATTACTATTGTCCTGTTCAGGGTCTTTTTTTTCCCCTCAAGACAGGGTTTTTGTGTGTAACTGGTTGTCCTGGAACTCACTTTGTAGACCATGCTGGCCTCGAACTCACTGAGATCCGCCTGCCTCTGCCTCCCGAGTTCTGGGATTAAAGGCATGCACCACCACTGTCTGGCTATGTCCAGGTTCTCTTAAAATGTGAACCCTATAGAGTGTCACTCCTCTAGGGACAGAACCCGCTTTGAGTCCCAGCTTCTGGGTAACCTGTGAGCCGAGGAGGCCAAGGCTTATCTTAAATATCCAGGGCTCTGATCTAGGGTTTATGGAAGAGATGGAAAGCAGGCTGTCAGGAGGACAAGCAGCAGGCTCTTGTGTTTTCAGGGCACCATGGATGAAGCCATTGCTGCCCTTTTAACAGTGGCCCTGGGCTCAGTCTTTAAATTCCTGCCTTGCAATGCAGATGACCAGGTCAGGTCTTTTTGACTCCTTTCACAATTTTGCCTATACCTTCTTCCTGCCCTGGATGTGGATATGTGATGCTGGACATCCAGAACAGTTCCTCTGAGCTTAACGACTGCACTATGAAAAGCCATCTCATACTTTCCCCCCTACTTGGAAGTAGAAATGTCCCCATTTCTTAATAAAGGAAACATAGGCATAGGGAGCACTTAACTCTGGACAGAGACACACACAGGCTGGGAAAGGTCTCTCTTGCCCAGGCTTCTTACAGGAGGTGAAGCCCCCAGGAGCCCCTATCTGCTTCCCTGAGTATATGCCGCATAATATAGGACATACCATAGGACAACAGCTCAGTTGACTGCAGGGCCTGGCAGGTGGTAGACTGTGCATGGGCAGCAGCTCGGCAGCCTGATCCCCACCTGTGCCCTGCTTCTATTCCCGTACTGGTATGCCCATTTTCTGAGGGCAGTGATCGGTAGACCCTATACTGTTCGTCCTCAGTCTGTGGTGCTGCTCCTAATTGGTCTTCCTCCAGGCCGTATTTTCTCCAGTATTGATAGGCCAATGTCACCAGGATGCAGCCAGAAGCTGAGCTAAACTCAAGATGGATTGAGCCTGGGCCTCATCAATCTGTTTGTGCCACTCGGCTGGGGAAGGCATCGAGTGCTTGTGCACATGGCTGTACAACCCTCAGGGTTCCCAGAGGGTTCTTTGTAGGCCATGGATCTCCCTATCTGGTGTTTTTTCCCTGCCTTGGAACATGCAAGGTCATGGGGTACCCAAACCTTCCTGTCTGGGGCACCTGGCCTGGCTTCCTGTTGTCTGGAGATGAGCACATACTGCCAGGCTCATCGCCACTCCAGGTCCTTCTGTCACAAGGCCATCACTTCTCCAAAACCATACCCTTTTCTTCCTCCAGGAACATTCCTGCCTGGAATGTTCTCTTCATGTCTTGCGTCTGGATGAACCGCAGCTGTTCTGGCGCGCACACATGCACACACAGAGAAGACAGAGACAGGCATACAGACAGCCAGAATGGATCCCTGCCATTTGTAATCTCAGCACCTCCTCCCTCCTGTTGACCCTCCAGACAGCTGGAATCAATGAATCATTTATGAGATCCCTGTTACTGCTTGCCTGCCCCAGAGATGTTACTGGGACGCAGATTTTGTATCCCCAGCACCCATTCATCTTCTCATTGAACCAGTACTTCCTGGCTCATAGCCCCTCAGCATGTGTTTGATGCATGAGTAGCATGCGACTGTCACTGCCCTAAGCCTCCTTTAGAGTCTGCATAGATGTATATCTGCGTAGATGTATATTGCCTTCCCCAAGCAGAATAGGTGGCTATGCCTTCTGGTTCAGCTGCTATGGGGCACAGGGAGCCAGGACTGGGAGGGTTGGGGATCGGGATCTAGGTAGACTTAGCCGGCTTCGGAGCATGCTGATGTGCTAAGTTTTCCATGTATGCTTCATCCCCCGCTTTACAGGTGAGGATAACAAGGTTCAAAGAGACGACAGATCTTGGCATTTAGTTACTAAAAACCTAACCTTAACTTGAAAGCCAACTCTGCCTCTTTAGTGAAGAATGGGGAGTTCCACCCCAGGCCTGGCAGGCGGGGAAGTCATGGGAATCATCTCAGGGACTCTAGATGCAGAGCCACATCTTCTGGATGAGAGGGAGCAGAAGGGCACTGCTGACGTCAGAGCTCTGTGGGCAAAGGGGTCTGTAGACTGGTGTGTGTGAGTGAGTGAGAAAAGGTATGACTGGGAGGGAAGGAGGCTGAGGTGCCCAGGGCAGGGGAAGAAGAGGAGTAGTTAGGACAGAGGCTGGGGAGGTGGCCAGGCCTGAGTTGGGAGGGAGCCCAGGTGAGGAGTGCCAGCAGAGCCTGGCTGCCGAACGGAACTCCCTGGCATATGCTCTTGTAGTCCTGGTACAGCGGGCCCTGGCTTTTGGCAGCTTCCAGGCTCTTTAGTCTTTTGTCTCTGTCTGTTCCCTTAGCAGGTCCCCTCGAGGTTGGCAGGGCAGGCTGGGGGTGGGAAGCTACAGGTACGTGTCCCCGTGGGTCATTGGCTGCATAGAAGTCCTTACCAGGGCAATCATGGCAATGTGAGGAGCCTGGTAACTGTCCCTATTCCTTCCTCAGAAGAGAGAGCATGTGTCACTGCCATCCCCTGATCCCCAGCTCCAGCTCCCTCTGGTCCTCCAGTGGCTTTCCTAGCATGGGCCTGGGCCAGCATCTTGTCAGCCTTTCACCCTCTGCAGGCACCAGATACCTGACTTGGGTATCCAGTGCCCCTATGCCCTCAGTGAGTGTCACTCCAAGGCCTTTGTGGACACACCACACAGTTCCTATGACTATGGGCAGAACTGGTCTATGTTTGTCCTCACTGAGGCCCAGAGAGCTGGCTGGCCAGGGTGAGGCAGTACCAAGCTCTGGATCAGGTCTGACTAATTCCTTACCCAGCTTTTCCCACAGGATGACAGCACCTGCCTGGTCCCTACCTTCTCCCTGCTACCATCAGAGAGATCAAATTCAGCTTTGAGTATGGGGATGCTCAGTGTGTGTGTGTGTGTGTGTGTGTGTGTGTGTGTGTGTGTGTTCGTTCATTCATTCCTTCATTTATTCTTAGATGTTTTGTGCCTACCCAGCACTTTAGAGACCCTTGGGATATACCTATAGAATTTGAAATTTAGGGCCAATGAAAGGGCTCTGTGTAAGTAAAGGCACTTCCTATACCAAGTCTGATAATCTGAGTGTAGTCCCTAGGATGCACATGGTGGAAGGAAAGAACTGATTCCTCTAATTGTCCTTTGATACCCATGTGCACTATGGCACGTGTGCCCACACATACAAAAGAGATAATCATAATAAACTTTTTTTTTTAAAGCTGAAGTCTAGGTGAGGTTTGGGTTTGAGTCTTCCAGAAAATTACCTCCTTAAGCCTCAGTTTCTTCACTTGGTGTTAGAGGCGGTGACATCAGTGCATACCCCTGAGTGACTGCAAGGGGAGCCCATGGATATATAACTAAGTCTGAACACAGTAGGCCTTACTTTACGAAAGGCCGCCGTCTCTGTCCCCAGTCCTCACTGCCCTCCAGGAAGCGATACCCTGACAATTTCACCCTTGCTCTGCTCCTTCTCACACTGCCTCCAGTTTCAGGAGCAGGGCCTGAAGGTCAGATAGGTCCTGGCCAGACTCTAGTCACCTGGGTGTTCCCTCATGGCCCTCCACCCCACCCCAGCTACCAGACTAGGGCTCTGCACATAATAGACACTTAATACATGTTTATGGAATTGAATTAACGATAAAACGAGATAATGGCCTGGAAGGAGCCTGAGTTGTTAGGAGGGAATGCACAGCGTAAAAACCAGGCATATTTTTTTAAGCAGATTAATCTGGTCTTAACTCATTCTAATAGCTTGCGCCCCTATTGGCCAAGGCCATTATTATAATATACGGCCAGGGCCAGGGAGCTGGAAGATAGTGGTGCCTCAAAGTTCACTTCCCCGAAGGATGCCACAGCACACTGCTTCCTAGCTGACCAAGCTGGGGCTCAGAGAGAACCTGCCTAAGGTCATGGATGGGCAGCGGAGAGCCAGAAGAGACCAGGCATGGAGGCCTTTGGCTTACCGATGAGTAGTAGCTAAGCTAAGAGTTAGCTCAAGAGGCCTGGGCTTCTGCTGGTATTGGTGGCATTTGCTGTGCCTGGTGCCGGCAGTGCTGGAGCTGCTAGAGTCCCACCTCTGTGGCTTTTTCGCTCCTGTGGTCCATCTCCAGAGCAGCAGGAGGTTGAGTCCAGTGCTCCAGAATGCACAAGCCGGAGAGAAGGAGGTGTGAGGGTGATAGCAGCTCTTCACTCTTCAATCCAGATTCACATCCTATTGAGGACTGGGATCCGAGGGACCTGGAGGTCAGTGGACTCCGGAAGGAAGGAGTGGTCCTGCTCTGGTGTGAATAGATGTAACAGACTTCCCAAGCAGTGACTTGGCTGCCACCCTTGTCACACATCCTCTGTTCAAATCCTAAGTGTGGTTGGATCCTGTTGCCATGATAAATACTCTGACAAAGCTATTTAAGGGGGAAGTGTTATTTTGTTTGTGATCTAACAAATAAAGCTTGCTTGAAGATCAGAGTACAGAGCTAGCCACACCAGTTAGCTGTAGAGGCCAGACAGTGGTGGCACACACCTTTAATCTGGGAACTCGGGAGACAGAGGCAGATGGATCTCTGTGAGTTCAAGGCCACTCTGGGCTACACAAGATTGATCCAGTCTAGAAGAGAAACACAGCCGGGTTATGTTAGTTCATATGTTAGTTCATACCTTTAATCCCAGCCCTAGGAAGGTGGAGACAGGAAGAAATATAGCAGGGCTGAGAAAGGCATGTAAGGCGGGAGGAGACGGGCTCAGGATTCAGTCTAAGGATTCATAGAGACAGGATCTTGCCTAGTCAATCTGAACATTTGGAGAGGTAAGAACTTTAGTGGCTGGCTGCTCTGTTTCTCTGATCTTTCAGCTTTCATCCCCTAATATCTGACTTCAGGTTTTTATTATTAAAACCAATTAGAATTTGTGTTACAGAGAAAGGGTTTATGCTGGCTCCCAGGTCAAGACACAGTCCATTACAAGGGGGAAGAAGTCAAGCAGCTGGAGCCTGAAGTAGCTGGGCAGATTCTGTCTACCGTCAGGACACAGGGAGGTGAATACATGCCTATGCTTAGCTGCCTTTCTCCGTTTTAGGCTCTCCTGACCAGGAAATGGTACCAGCCACAGCTAAAATGGGTTTTCCCCATCAGTTAACTTAATCAAGATATCCCTCAACAGGCATGCCCAGAAGCTGGTCTGAGGTGATTCTAGATTTTGTCAAGGTGACAGTTACATCACAGAACCTTGGCTGGACTGGGGAAGGAGTCTTAGGTGGTGACCAGATGAAGTTCTACCCTTACTTACTATCTGGGGGTGGAGGGTGGCCGGGATCCACAACTGTGTGCTCCTGGTCAAATGTAGGTCATAGCTGTGGCAGAGGCTATGTGACTGTCCTGCAGCTTAACTGTCCACCCTGTGCTGTCACCAAGGCCCCACTGTTGCCATCAGATGATTCCAGCCAGTGCCCAGGCCCGTGTTTCCTCATTTGAAGGACCTCCCTCTTGAACCTCCGCATCCTGATGAGGAGGCCAGCAACAATGGCCAAGGTGCCTGGAACAGCCTTAGGCACAGGGGATGCTCTCTCCCTTGGTGCCATTTCCATGATTCTCCCATCAAGCCTGAGGAGCTCAGATAGGGGTGTGTCTCCTGTCCCATAATCCATGGGGTACCAAAGGTCACCAGACAGCCTGTGAACCATCCCTTTTTAAGTGTAACGAGGGGAGAAGGGTGTTTCCCTTGGCTGGAGGCTTCCCTCTTCAGAATTCCCTGGGAGAGTTTGCCTAAGCTTGGGGGCCCCTAGTAGTCCCCCTTGTTGCTTCCCACCTGCCTCTTAGCAGGTGGACCATCCTCAGCTGCTGGCCTAGCCTGGCAGGGTGGCTGCGGCTTTAATCAGCCATCGTGCTGCTCTCCTTGGAGGGAGAAATTGCAGGTGGCAACTCGTAATTTCCCAGGCTTCTCTCTCTCTCCATTAATTTCTCCCTGCAAAATGGAGGCTTTCTGCTGAGACGGGAATTGGCAGCCGAGCGCAGCATCTCTGGCCCAGCCACGCTCTCTGCTCAGAGTGGGGGTGGCACCAGCGAGTGTGCTCACACTGTTTGCTATGCCCCCCTTGCAGAGGCCAGAGGTTTATTCTGTGTTCAAATTGGCTTGCCGAGCCCCACTAGGTCTGGAAAATTGCTTGGCTCACCCTGTGCTCACTGCTCTATCTCTGATGGTGAGAGGAGGTAGAGGTCCCCCTGCCAGGGTCAGCTGTTGGTGAACTGTGAAGGGGGCAGCCGACTCTGAGTGCCCAGGATCCCCCTGCCCGCTGTACCTCCATTTCTACTGGTGTGGGCTTCAGGGATGCCTGTGCCTCACTCTTAAGGGGCTCTTCCACCTTCCAGCACTTGGGACCTGTGGAGGAGTGAGTAGAAGAGAGACAGATGCTGCCCTGATGGCAGGCTAGGGGGTAGAGAGAGCAGAGATATGGAGGCCAGAGAGTCTGAGGATGGATGGAAGGTAGGTGCAAAGAGGTTCCGGTCCTGGGACAGCCATGGAACAGACAATGTTGATCCCACAGATGTCAGGTGAGCAGCTCACTGGGTGCTAAGACCAGGGTCTTACAATGTGAGCCAAGGGTCCAGAGGAACAGTTTGATCTTCCTGGGGACTGAGAGATCCTTGGTCAGATGAGCAGTTTAGAGACACCCGTGGATGACTGGTGTGGACAGTAAAAATCCTGAAGAATTCTGGGGGCTGAGGTTCCTGGGTGAGACTCTGTGGGAAGGAGCAGAGACCTGGGGAGGAAAGAGGAAGGCAATGGTCCTTTGCAAGAGGAAGTAGTCACTGCCCAGTATGAATCAAGGAATTGGAGCAACTGATTCATTCACCAGTAGCCTCAAGGAGCAGGAGATAGCCCCCTGCCGAGGTGACACTTTGCCTGGGCTTCCTAAAATGCATGAGGGGACCTGGGTGTATTCACCTTAAATCCTGCCGTCCCTTACCCATGGGTGATAAGGGAGAATTCTGCTGTGTGTTCTCTAGGAGGTGTCTGAGCCTCTCTGAATCTGGTTCCTAGTTTGGAAAACTAGAGTTGTGTAGATAAATAGTTCTCAGGGCTCAGGCTGCTGGTGGAGGTGTGTACACTATTGGCCAAAACCTGGAGCCTCTCAATATGGAGTCAGTCACTGCACTGCTATGTTTCCCCACCTGTAAATAAGGCGCCAAGAACCCATGCGAGAGCCTCATGCTGAGACCTGGAGGGCTCCCCTCCTGCTAGCTCTTGATGATCTCTAGTGCCAATACTCCCTCCTGCTAGGCACTGCCATGTTGAGCTTTACCTGCCTTTCCCCAAGTCTGCAGTCTGTTTATGGAGTTTTTCGGAGAGAATCTAGCTCAGCCTTGATCTTTTCAGAGGAATGGGCAGCTGAGGCCGGGAGGGATCTGGCTGTATATTTTCTCCCTTAATGGGGTATTAAGTAGACAGCCCAGATGGTGATCTCCTGGCAGGCGGGCAGGAGGGGGTGGGGCGCCGCCTGCTTCGGATCAGCCTGAAATATGGCCGGATCACCGCCAAACCTCAAAGGATGCTACCTTTGGGCTGGCTGGGAACCAGCTTTGATGTTCTTGCCATGGAAGAGACCAGGCAGATCTTCCTATGCCTCGGCCCCAGCTGTAGTCTGTCAGACACCAGAGAGAGAAGGGGGCCTGCCATGTGCTCCTCCCCAGCCCTTCCCCCTTCCATGCCCTTTCTTTGCCTTTTTCTCACACCTTTTTCTCTCTGGAGTCCTTGCCTTTCATTTCCCTTCTTCCTCTCCCTCCTTTTGGTCGGAGCCATTTCTAGGCTCTCCCATAGCGCCTGTTTCAGAACAGGTCTCATCTCTCATGGTCTCTCATCCATAAGTGTCCTCTGGGTGGACGTATGGAACAGGCATTGCTGTTTGGACCAGCCCTAGTGCCAGCCAGACTTCTTTTCTCTCTTGGTTTGCTGGATGGGGGAAGGCCAGTAGAAGCGGGGTCGGACATCCTGGAGGAGTCTCAGCCTAGTGCTCATGATTAGTCGTGAGAATTCAATTCTCCATGCTTGTGCACGTGTCTGGCCTGGAGAATTAGGATGCGGTTGTCTTTACCTCCTGATGAGTTAAATGAGTGAATATTCTTCAGCCCTGAGATTCCTGCCCTGCACTGAGCCATTATGGTCTTGGGCTGGGGCTTGGCCTCATCGACCTTCAGTTTTTCCTTAGTATCACAGTGCACATAACTTCTAGGGTGAGGGTGGGGAGGATGAAGACAGACTCTACATTTCAGAATTTGGCACAAGGGGCATCCAATAGATAGCCGAGATAATAATCTGCCCTGTCTTAAACTCGGCTGTGTCAGGGCTGGAGGCTGGGCTTCAATCAGCTGACCTCAGTCTGAAAACAGCTGTACCACATGGGTGGGGCTGGCTCAGGTAGAGTCTGAGCTGTGGGTGGGAGGGCACCACACGGGTCTGTGGTCTGTGACTCGAATAAGAAGGGTGTCCCACCTCCCTGTCCTCAGCTCTTATGAAACATCCAGGAATCCTGTCCATGCAGGCCAGAGAAGTAGAGGGCCCAGCTCTGGTCTCTGCCCCTCCCCGGCTGGTGAGCTTTGCTTATGTCCCTCCTGCAGAGGCCGGAGAGTGGAGTGGGAGCCCCCCGAGAGATAGAGGATCATTTGGGGAGCTTCAGAGTAGAATGTAGGAGGGTGGAAGTGCAAGGCTACATTTCTACCTTCAGGCCCCC
>LOJH01000409.1:6100-25666 GCA_001685095.1 Ellobius talpinus | reverse complement strand
CCTCCCTCTCCCCTCCACTTCCTCCTCCTCCTCCTCTCTTTCCCACCTCCCTCTCCTCTGCATTTCCTCCTCCTCTGCTATTCTCTACTCTCCCGCTCCAGGTATCAACTAATTCCCTGGCTTCTGCCCAGCCAGATCCAGATGGGGGGAGGGGCCCCACCATTGGGGAGAAGTGCAGAGGTAGGCCAGTTGATGCTTGGGAGAAGAATGGACTGGTGACTTGTCTTGGAGTGGGCTCTCAGGAGGAATGGCACCTCTCTACCCTGTACCCCTAGTACCACGGATGTCCTGAGTGACCTGGATTTGAGGCTTGGGCTCCGCCTCAGTTCAGGGCTGTAACCCTTCTGTCCAAGGCGGGAAGAGACAGGCTCTACCGATCTGAAAGCTGCCCCTCAGGAGGGCAAGTGAGAGGGGCGTGGGGATGCAAGTGTGGGGTTGATGGGGGAAAGAAGCAAAGCTTTGGCAGATTCCCCTCAGAAGGACCACACCCCTGCCTTGCCTTGTGCTGCTGCCCTCCTTTAGTGAGGGCTGAAGAAGGGCCCCAGATTTTCTGGGGGTTCATGATGTCTGACTACCACCCAACACTCTTAGTCCTCTAAGGTTCTCTCAAGGCTTCTCTGGAAAATTCTTCCAGTTCCTGGGGTGTGGTATAGAAACCCTTAGTGTCTGTTGTCATTTACTGTCCCCCGATGGGATACTGGGGACACCATAGCCTTGTTTGTCCTGGCATCATGCTGCGGCCTCCCTGCTCCTTCCCTGTCAGTCCTCGTCCACCAGCTACAAGGATGGTCCCCAGATGCACAGGAGGTTGTCTAGTTCTTGGGAGAAGGGCCATCCGCCATCCTGACCCCTGGCTCTAGCAGAGCCCTGCTTCATTTTCGATGGTTGAATCTGTCCTTCTGGAGGGCAAACTCTGGAAAGGCAAATGCGGAGAGAAGCGATTAGGGCCAAGCTGGCATCTTACCAGCTGGCAAGAGTGCTATGCACCTGGCCATTCATAGGGGACAGGAGGGTATTATCTGGCCGGCCCTCCCTAGCACTAGTACTATAGGATGAGAAAGGTGCCAAGGTCCCTCAAGTGGGGGGGGTCCGCTCACGATGGACCCCAGTCCAAGCCCCTCCCACTTGTGGGGTCACCAGAAGCACCTTTCCTTGGTGACCCTTCCTTGCTCTCTTGAGTGATGCTGGACTGTTCCTGCTTTCCCTGGGGTGCCATCCTCCTCTGATCAGTACTGCCTGTCCTGCATCCCAGCTCCTCTTTAGCCTCCTGGGCTAAGTAACTTTGGGAGATAAGTAGTGTGGCTCTGGGCCTTCCTGTAGGGCTGGGAGTCTGATGAGGAGAATACTGGGAGCCTTGGTTTGCATCTCATCTGTGTAGCTGTGGGTGAGTCACTAGCTCTCCTTGGGCAGGTAGTATTTGGGTGGAAGCCTCACCCCAGCCCCTGGCATCCTATACCCAAAGAGTCTGGGATGTTTTGGTTAAAACCTCACCCCGGCCCCTGGCATCCTATATCCGAAGAGTCTGGAATGCTTGGGTGGAAGTTCCATCCCAAGCCCCCTCCCAGAGATGTTCAAGACCACTCCCACAGGGTATTTGAATTGTATCCCAGAGAACAAACACGTGCTTTTCCAGTCCTCCTTCCTGTCTCCTCTCTGGGAGGAGCGTTGGTATCCGTTAAGCCCGACCCTGGGCACCTCATCCATTTAGCTGTGGGAGTCACTAGCTTTCCTTGGGCAGGTAGCAGTGGAGCTTGTGGCAGGGCCGTCTCCTAGAAGCTTAATTGACTAGGGTGAGAAGCTCCAAATGCTCTGTTTTTTAAAGAAAATATTTTTTATTTTTATTATGTGTGTATGTTATGTGACTATGGATTTTGTGCATGTGAATGCAGTGCCCCAGGAGGCCAGAAGGGGGCGTCGGATTCCTTGAGCTGGAGTCAGGTGATTGTAAGCTGGGAACTCAGGTCCTCTGGAAGAGCAATATGTGCTCTTAACCTGTGGGCTACCACTCCAACCCCAGCCTCAGTGCTTTGAATAAATATGAGTACCTGGACTGAGTGTTTATCTCTGCACCCCCATGACCCGTCTTGAACTCTGCACTCAAAGACTCATGAGGCACCAGGGCCTGCTTAAGCCAGTGGAGTGTCAGGGTTGAGGCAGAGGTTCCAGTTTCAAGCCTGTTTGCGACATGCTGTGTGGCTCTAGGTGAGTTATTGCTCCTTTCTGAGCTCAGCTGCTATGTCTGATAGTAATGGCATCCTCCCTCCCAGAGGGGTCTGTGCAGTGGCACCCGGTGTGGAGTAAGTGCTTGCTCAATGTCAGCTGGAGTTGTTGCTGTTTTTATTATTTGACTTGAAAATCTCCTGCTCCACGTGCTGCTTCCACAACAGTTGCTGCTTGTGAAAAGCTGAGCTGAATAAATGGGGACCCAGCAAGATTATGTCCCTTCTCCCTGCCTAGGGCTGGCATTGACAGGGCCCCCTTGCATCTCTGGCGGGAGGAGGAGCTTGGCCCCATCCTGGTGGCCTGGCCAGGGCCCTGTTCAGGGGCAGGGGGGTCTCAGCCCTGCCTGGCCTGCCTCCTGGCTGACAGCTCGGGCACTGTGAGCTGGCTGCCAGCCAAGATGCTTCCTCTCCCAGCTGGCTGCCATCCAGGGCCTGATGCCAAGGGGCCGGCTGGTGGGCAGCAGCTCCATCGTAGTAGGGCTGTGATCCCAGCCAGAAGACTCCAGTCAGGGCTGGGTGTTGGGGCCTTCCTACCACCCCTTGAGGCCCCTGGAGAGTGGAGCACAGCTGCACTGGCTGTCAGCACTGCCCCCAAGGTGCTATCTGCGGAACTGAAAAGAACAGATCTGAGGAAGACACGGTAAAGGGAGCACATCTGGGCAGAGGGGCCGTGGAGCAATGTGGAGCATCCTGTGGCCTCTGTCCACATCCAGAAAATGGAGCCAGTTTAATGTGGCCTGTCTCATGGGTAGTTCAGCATGTTCTTGTGTTCAGGGCTGTGCTGGGAGCAAAGGATAGAGCATCCTGGTAACCGATGCCTAGATAGGGAAAGATAGGCTACTACTGAAGAAGATGATGGTGGTGGTTGCTTGGCAACCCCAGGCACTTACTAGGTACTATGCTGAATCTTAACAAACATGAATTTAGTAGCCCTCAAAACCTGTATCTGAGTTAGGGACTATTCTTACTCCCCAGTGTGTATATAAAGAAACATACCCACTTACAGCCTAGTTCAGGGTCAAGGCAAGCTTAGGACCCCAGCAGGCTGACTCAGAGCCTGTACCCTGGGTCTGAGAATGAACTCAGCCTGTATTCCAAGCCTGAGGATGAGAGGTGCTGATCATTCCATTTAGGTGCACAGGAGTACTGCTGGAGAAGGTTGTTATTAATGGGTAGGAGGTGATGTTTGACCTAAAAGTTCAAGGTGGGGAATTCCAGAAAGGCTTATCTAGAGCCGGCACTGGAGAAGGATGAATGCCAGATCAAAGGTCTTGAAGGCTAAAAGGGACCCATGACTGAGTGAGCCCAGAGTGGATTCCGTGGAACTGTTGGGCTGGCTCACAGGGTGCCTGAGCTAAGAGAGGAGTACAGTAGTGTGTTAGGGTAAAGGCAGCTATGAGCGTCTCTTTAGATGTTGTCTTTGCTCTTGGCTGTAGTTGTGGGGGTTTGTATGCCAACTGTGGCACTCCCTTCTGCTGAGTGCGGCCCCCATTAGGCCTTTTGGGTAACCTTGGTCCCACCGATGCTAGGCTGTGTCCCAAGCATGTCACTCTGCCCGAAGCCACGGTTAGCACACAGGACACTGTCTTTGGCAGCCACCTTTGTGCACAGCTCCTTCCTTCCATGTCACAGGTCTGTATTCTACCTGTGGGCAGCCAGACCCTCTGTCTGACACCTTGTAAGTCCAGTCTTGCTGGTGACTGCAGGCTTAGTGTTTTCTGTTCACTGGGGAGGTGTCCACTGTGTGTTTGGCCGTGAAGCTCAAAGATAAAATCACCGAAGTCTGCCAGGAGCCTAACTGGGCCTCCATCAATGGCTGTTATTGCCAGCAGCAATTCTAAATCCAATGACTGCTGGACCCAGCACCCTGGACAGCACCGGCCCAGCCCAGCCCTTTCCCCAAGTGGGAGGGAGGGCACTTTACTACCAGCCCGGTGGAGCTTCTGCCACGCCCACCCCCACAATTCTCCCCAGGCCTCCCCTCCCGTTCCTGGAGTCTTTAGTTTTCGGCACAGTCTGGTAATTAAAAACCTTCAAGGGGGACTTTATTGAGTTAGCATTAGTTATTTTGTCAGGCTGGGAGAGCGAGAGAATTATCTGTCCTCCGGGAGAGGGGGGCTGGGCGGAGGCCGTGGGCTGAGATTGGCAGGTGCCTGCGTATGTGAACGCAGCGCTGGGGCTCGGAGGCTGCACCGAGCTGCAGGTGCCAAGTGGGGCCCGGAGGGGAGTGGGCTGCCAGCCTTCCTCTACCCAGAGGCTTACCTGGCCGCCTGTGCCCACCGCCCAGGCCCTTCCTGGCTCTTGGATTAAAAAAAAAAAAGGAAAAAAAGCCCTTGTAGAGCCAAGATGGCTGCAGGTTCTGGAGGGGATGGGGTAAGGGATCCTTCTTCACAGACTGTGTGCTGTTGACTAGGCTTCTTGCCTCGACAGGCCAGGGCTTCAGGTACCCCTGACCTCTCTGTCCACTTTTTTCCATAGCTGGAAAATGCCTTTTACAACCAGGTAAGGTTCCCCTGGGGTGTATGCAGCTTTGATCTTGGACCAGCCCCTCACCTGTTTGCCTTCAGATTCTCACTTGTGAATATGGGGCAGCAATCCCTCCCTCTCCAGGGTTGTCAGGATCACTAAAGGAAATCGACTGTGTGGTTTCTTGTACAGGACAGGCCCAGTTCTTATTCCTCTGAGATGTCCAGCCCCAGGGTCACTCACTTTGTGACTAATCACTCTGACTCCTGGTGTGGTCAGCCCATATTTCAGATGAACAAACTGAGGTTTGGAGCAGTCAAGTGGTTTGTTGAGTCAGCCAGGAGAAGGAGGTTGGGGTCAGATCTGGATCTTTTCCTGTGACCCAGTGGCCAGAGGCCAGCAGTGTAAATGATGGGATCTGGGAAAACCACTAAGAAAGAATAATAGCTGTCAGCCTGCTGCAGGTCTTGGGCCTGAACAGGAGGCTACCTCATGGAGACTGGGCCCCTCGTCCATGCAGGTTATGTCCTGCCCCTGCCTTGCTTCATAGCTAAGCCTGAATCCCTGTCCCCCACCCCCCACACCTACAAGTCCCAGGCCCTGCCTTTCCTTGGGAAGCACCTGGCTAAGGGGATGTGAGATCTGGGGCCAGGCAGGACTGAGGAGAGTGGAAGGAATGAGGAAACCACGTGTCTGCGCTGTCCATGATCAGACACAGTAGGGCTCTCGTGGCATTGAGCCTGCTGGGGCTGAACTCGGAAGCATGTGCACCAGAGATGCAGAAGCCACAGGCACAGAGGCATTGGCCCGGAAGGAAGAGGCCTGAGAGTCTCATGGGGCCTTTATCTTCTCCCATGTCTTCTGCATGGAACTTTGAAGCTTGGATAGGCCTCTTGATCTAGGTTTCTGCCCAAACCTTCCTCTTCTGGGAGGCCTCGTGGGACCTGCTGTTCACTGCCTGGGATCCTATTACCCACGTGGTAGCAGTTGACAGGCTGGGATGTTCCCTCCCAGAAGGGAGGGATGAGCCCTAGTGTGTCATCAGTTTCAGAGTGTCTGTTGGGTACTGAGTCTCATCCGAGTCCAAAGCAGGGAGACCTCAGGACAAGATGAGAGTGGAAAAGTCCTTTTATTGCATCCTTGGTCCCCAAGCACCAGAGCCTTGGGTGGAGTTGGGCACAGACACACAGGTCTGGACCTGGAAACCATACGGTATTGCCATCTTTTACCTGCGGCACCTGGATGAGCTCCCACTTGCAAATTGGGGATATTTACCTAGATCCTGTGAAGCTCTAGCTTGTGGCCTCTAGCATGTGAGAGAGGCCTGTGCATGCTTATTTGTTTCTGAGAACTAGAGAAAAACCTTTTGGCTTTCATGTGTTCACGAGACATATATGGTAGCATGTGAGAGGTGCCAGACACCTTAGGCCCACGGGGTCAGGGGGTCAGCTGCTGTCCTTCAGCTAGGCCTTTGCTGGATGTTGGGGGTGGAGCCTCAGAGCCAGGGCTTGTCCTGCAGGTGTGCCATGTGTGTGTCCTAAACTTCAGTTCTGATCTGTACTAGAAAGGAACAGAGTTGAACCCCCAGACTCTCAGGCAGCCTCCACTGCTGGCTTCTTTTGAACTGGTCCGCATTCCTGTGTTCTTACAGGCTGTGCCTCTCGTTTCCAGTACTGGTCCAGAGTTACGATGAGGTTCAGGATGCTCTTCTATCCAGTGGACCCAGTGCTCCACCTTCATCTGGCCTAGCCTAGCCTGGGCTGTGGAAAGCAGGGCTGGCTCAGATGACCTGGACCTATGGATGTCCACCTGCCCACCCCTTCCTGTGCACCATTCTCCTACTGGCCACAGTAGGATTCCCCAAGCTGTCTTCATTGCTGTCTTGGCAGGTGCCATCACCCACAGGTGGCACTAGCATCGGGCAGATCATCCAAATCATGCTACTATGGGAATCTGGTCAGTCTGCCTGAATCCAAGATCCGTGACCCCCATGGAAGACTCTGCCTGATCCACACTAGTTTTACCACCTCCTGGAAGCCCTTTCTAACTCCCAGGTTGTGGAGAGGGGCCCCTGACCCTGCACCTCAGGTTGCACGATGACCTTCAGTTTACTTTTCTCCTCAGCAGACTGAGCTCAAGGAACATACATTTCTGGATTCCTGGGCTAGGCACACAGTAGGCAATCAATAAATTCATGTATTTGTTCGATAGGCCTATGGGAGCTAGATGGACCTTCAAGGTTGTTTCAGAGGGAAGGAAATGGAGTCACAGAACGTGCTGAAGAGGACGACTTGGATTTAAGTTCTGGTGACCTGAAGGCTGACCTGACTGGGACACTGTCTGTCTTGTGTTTGTTTCCTTAAATGGACAGCCTGAAGCTGCCTCCCATGGCTGATTTGAGATTAAGCAGCTGAAAATTCGGCTTTTCCCTGTCATGCTCCGGGTGGGCAGGAGGTCTGCCTAATGTCCCCAGGTCCCCAGCTGAGCCCTGCTTTGGACCACCAGGCTTACCAGGAGCTCTTTAAAGACAGACCAGTGTCTCAGACCACAGAGAGGAGGTCCAGAGGTCAGTATGTCCTCGGACAAGCAAGTGCTCCTTTTCCTTAGAGACCTTCCAGCTGCCACAGACCTTCTGCCCAGTTCCCTCATTCCTCAGTGCCTTGCATTACCAGTTACACTGTAGCCTTGAATTAAGCAAGGGCCAGCAGCAGAGCCTGGCTTCCACAGACCCAGCCTGCCCCCTCCAGGTCTGGGTTAGCCCCATAGCTGAGACATCGCCAGTCTCCTCTGCCACCCACGCTTTTATATTTCAAGCATATGAAAGATTTTTATTCCTTTTTGTTTGTGTGCTCCCCCCACCAAGGATTAGCTGACCCCTGGCTTCCCATTTGTCAAAGCATTGCTGTGTTGAGAGGACATCAGAAAACCTGTGCTGTGTGACTTCTTGGGGGCCCTGAGCTTACCTGAAGGTTGTGAGGCAGGAAGCTAGGGGTCAGGACTAAGGGGAGAGAGGCAGTAAGTATTGGGGGGACAAACCTTCCCACAGGCAGGAGCCACCACTTCTGTGGCATTAAGACCTTGACTAGGATTTGGACCACTGGTTCTTACTTGGCCAGCCTGGTGCTCAGGGATAGTTGGGGCCTGGCCCAGCTTCCCACAGGCTCCTAGCCCCCTGGCCAGACCCGCTCCCCTACCAGCAGCCAGCAGTGCAGGGGGCGCATGCGTGCGGCGGGAGTGAGCCGGCTGTGGAGAATTAATATTCCTGGAACATCGCCCCAGCCGCCTGCACACGCCGAGGAGAATATTACGGCGATTAGCGGTGGGAGTTCGGCCTGCACGCAATATCTGGATGGAGAATTCAGTGTGATTAATCTGGCGCTAAGTAGCAGCCTCCGGGGTCCGCGGGGCTCTGGCATGTTTGGAATGGGAAAAAAGCTCTGGAGCGCAAAGATTCTTTGGGGGGCTTTTTAGGGGTCTGCCAGGGTAGCAGCTGTGCCCAGGGAAGGCTGCAGATTCCTGATGGCCCTGGGTGAGCAGAACACCCCTTGTTTGTGGCTCTTGGCAGGCTGCCAGCCCACAGAAGCGTGCCATTCAAATTTGCAGCCCACTGACACCCCAGCTTTCCTCTTACTATTATGTTCTGGGTCACAAATCCTGAGTTGCAGCTTTCCTGAACACTTTAGGTCACCCTTTCTGGCTTCCATTTCCTCATCTGCAAAATAGGGGTGCATGCTTTCTTTTAAGAACTGTTCTTTTCACATTTTATGGAGGAAACAGGCGGTGAGCATTTTTTTTCAGGAGTGTTGTTATGCTGTCCAGATGTTGGGGGTCATGGTTAATAACACTACAGAGAACCTGACTGTAGTAGCCATCCATTCTTCTTCAGTCAGTGACAGATCTGTTGCAGGAACCTTGGAAGAGAGTAATGATTGATCATCTTATAGATCAAGACCTATGGCCTCATCTGTAAAATGGGTATAAAATAATTGCCTCCCTGAAATGGAGGCCCAAGGAAGGACATTTAATTCCTGTTTTACAAGCTTCATTCTGGGTAGTTTTGCAGTCTGACCATGGGCACTGGTGGGGAAGGATTAAAGCTGGAGGGGTGAGGGTCAGGAGAAAGTTGGCTGGCCTCAGTGAGAGCTGAGGCTGGAAGAGACTTGATGTTTTCCTCTGGCATTCACTTCAGAGGTGAGGAGAGCAGAGATGAACTGTTTGTCTAAGGTTAAGCAAATCTTTGGTGTTGAGGATCACAATCTCTGGAGCCAGCCAGACCTGTGTTGACCTCCAACAAGTCTTCTTTTCTCTGAGCCTCAGTTTCTCTATTTGCAATAAACAGGTAGTCATGCCAGCCTTTTGGGATGGAACAGCATAGTGGATCTGGATCAGAGTAGGCGCTCAGCTCTTAGGAAGAAAGGTCCGGGAGCTTCAGAACCCAGTGCTTACAGTTGGCCCACTTCCTTTCCCAGGGAACTGCTTGCCAAAAGCTCTTGTGGTGGTAGAACTCAGATGTTCAGTTGCCTCAAGCCCCTGGACTGAACATTTCCAAATCTTTTTTTTGGTTGTTGTTGTTAGTGAGACTGTAGACCTCCAAACAACTCAGCATTCTGTCCAGAAGTAGATACTGGATCAATTGCCTTCATTCTCCTTTTCCCATGCAAGCAATGTAATGGCCTTTGAAAGGGGGTTGGTTTGTGGTTTCCCAGCAGTAGAGTGGTCTGTGGTCTTGAGCAGCTAAATTTGAAGACAGACTTTGCAGGAGGACTGATTTTAGTGAGCTCTAAAGCAGCTGGGTGCAGTGGCGCTGCATTCATTGTTGACATCTCAGTGTTTGGAACAGCAGGAGTTCAAATAAGCACTGCTTGAATGCACGCATGCATGTGTGATCTGATGGATGGGTGCATGCATGTGTGATGTGATGTGATGGGAGGGTGTATGCATGCCAAATGGGATGGATAGGTGCACGCTCACCTGTGATGGTTTGGACAGGTGCAGGCATGCATACATGCTTGATGGGATGGACAGGATAGATAGATGGACATGGAGGATAGGTGCATGCATGCACAATGATTTAGATTGGTGCATGCCTGCATGATGGACTGGATGGGCGTACATGTGCAATGGGATGGATGAGTGTATGGATGCCTGATGGCATAGGTTCATGCATGGAGGATGGAGTGGATGAGTGCATGCATGATGATTTAGAATGGTGCATGCATGCATAAATGGGTGCTTATGGAATAGATAGATGAATAGAGGATGGGGTGGAAGGGTGCAGGCATGCAGGATGGGTGTGTGTATACAGCATGGGTGTGTGCATACAGCATGGAATGGATGCACATCTGATGAGAAGCAGTAGAGTGCATTGGTTAAAAATAGTAACTGGGATTAGCTTCAAGTGGAATTCTGCCTCTGTTCTTTATTAACTGTGTGAGTTGGGGTAATATAGCTCAGTCATCTGGGCCTCAGTTTGCTCATCTGTAAAATGGTTGGAAAGATGATTCTAGCATCCCTCTCATCTCAGTTCTTGTTTCTGTGACGTTGGCCTTGATCATCAACAGTATGGAAGCTTGGCACTCTCCAGATCTTCCAGTTCAGCCACCATAATTCCCCAAATCCACATCTTCAAAATAAATGAGGTTGGGTCTGTCCATCCAAGTGTGCCTGGGAGTTGCTACCTTAGAAATGAGCTTTGCATTTTGGGTTGGGTGTCCCCACCAAGTCCATGCATTTGCTCCCATCTCCCTGGGCAGGGTGTTCTGACTCAGCTTGCTTCCTCTCTTCCAGGAAGCCTTTCCTGGTGCTGTTTCCTTCGTTTCCCTTGTCTGTGTTTTTGCTTCTGCTTGTGGCCTCACTTCACTCATGCTGACTCAAGGAGCTCTTAGTTGCACACACGTCCACGCTCTGGAGGACGACAGAGCCCCCACGACAGTTGCACACACGTCCACACTCTGGAGGACAACAGAGCCCCCATGACAGTTGCACACATGTCCACGCTCTGGAGGACGACAGAGACCCCATGACAGTTGCACACACGTCCACGCTCTGGAGGACGACAGAGCCCCCATGACAGTTGCACACATGTCCATGCTCTGGAGGACGACAGAGCCCCCACGACAGTTGCACACACGTCCACGCTCTAGAGGACGACAGAGCTCCCATGACAGTTGCACACATGTCCACGCTCTGGAGGATGACAGAGCCCCACGACAGTTGCACACATGTCCATGCTCTGGAGGACGACAGAGCCCCCACGACAGTTGCACACACATCCATGCTCTGGAGGACGACAGAGCCCCCACGATAGTTGCAGTTCTGCTCAGTGCTAGCCATGTGTCTGTAGACATTTTGTTTGTATTTCTTGTCAGAAAGCAGAGTCTCGGGAAAGCAGAAGTCTGCTTCAAGAAAGGGAAGGCAAGGTGTGGTCCAGTTATGTGGGAGCCCAGCCTGTGTCCCTCTGATGTCACACCCTTTCCAAGGCCTCTTTGCAGACACACTTTGTTGGCCCTGATCAGATAAAGTAGTGAAGGCAGTGAACCTTGATCTGGCTCCAGCGCAGTCTGAACCCTTCTGAACACATTGCATCCCTTATCTCATACTATCTTACAACCTTAAAAGGGAAGCTCTCGTCTTCCTCCCCTTTTACAGGTGGAGCCTGTGTGGCTTAGAGAAATTAAGCAACTTGCCCTAGATTGCACAGGAAGGAAATAGAAAAGCCAAAGTTTAAAGCCAGTCTAATGTAGGTGCCTGCCAAATTTAATTCTCCAATCCTTGATTTCAGCTGCCCTTGCCTAGGTTCCTCTGTGTATATTTTTCTTTCTTTCTTTTTTGGAACAGGGTCTCACTATGTAGCTGGTCTGGAACTCCATATGTAGACTCAAACTTACAGAGATCCACCTGCTTCTGTCTCTGTAGTGCTGGGATTAAAGATATGGACCACCATGCCTGCCCAGTGTGTATTTCTTAAGTGTCCACTGTTTGCAGGTACTTTGACAGTGATCAGAGAATAAACCAACCTGTGTCCTTGGCTGAATTTGAAGCCCCATTGGGGTGGAACAGGCGGCTGAATAGACAGGGAGGGTCAGCCCTCGCTGAGACCCTCCAGTGGACACTACTGTTATCGTTCCCATCCTCACATAGGATGAAATGGATTTAGAGGAGCCAAGTGGATCATCTGTGGTCACAGTGAGTTGGGCTGCTAAGATAGGAACCTGAGCAGTTTGCCTCAAAGCCCCTGTCCCACTACTTCTTCCTACCTCCCGGGATGTGGTTCAGGAAACCATGGAGAAGCAGCATCTAGGTTGGTCTTGAGGACAGGCTTCCCTGTGGAAATGTTACCTAAGTCAGGATCCTTGGGTAACAAAGGGAAGGCTGGCAGTGGGGAGAGGGGGTGTTCCAGGCACAGAAAACAGCAAGTGCAAAGGGCCAGAGGCAGAGATCCAAATCAATCCATAACTGTGTTCTAGCTTTCTGTGTTGGCCTTGCAAACACATCCTTTCTGAGTGACCAGTTTACCTGGAAGCTTACCCCATGCCTGCTGTGGATTCTATACCAAGTCAGGTCTTAAAGACAGATGATCATGCATGCCCTTGGTAGGGGAAGGGCTGGTACAAAAAGCATGGTGGCAACACTTGTTCCAGGACTTGGAAAATGTCAGGAGTGGAAGTACTTTTTAGATGATAAGTAGAAAATAATTGAGGCTTGGGACCTAGCACACAGTAGGCTCTCAGCAAGCATTGAAGAAGCTCGGATAACCCCAATGCCATGTGGCACAGGGTAGGGAACTGTTTTGCAGTTGGTAGATTGGGCCTGCAGGGTTTTATTGGAACTGTTGCCGAAAGGGAGCAGCAGTAGACATTTGGACAGGGGAGGCCTCAACAGGCTAAGCCTAAGCAGGTTTGGTTTGATGTGGCTGTGGTTTCCTATACCTGGAGCTGGACTCCTGAGGCTACTTTCTGGGCCTTGGTTTCCCTTTTTGAATATAAACATAGGTACTTACGTCTCAGGTATTGTCATGGAGTTAAATAGAGGGACTGAGGGACTGTGAAGTCCTCAGGACCAGGCTAGGGGTCTACTTGCTTAGCACTCCTACTTCGACACTGAGGGGCAGAGCTACAGTTCCAGATCAGACTTCCTTCTGCTGTCACCCCTGATGGAGGGCTTAGAACTGCTCTGACCTGCAGCTGAAGCCACTGTGTGTGTGTTGTTCTAGGTATGCCCCCAGTGGCCTTGCCCAGCTGCTCTCCATCTGCTGTGCCAGCCTTACCTCCTTAGTGACTCCTGGCGCCAAGTATAGCCATCTTCTTGCTGTGCAGCCTCAGGAAGGCTCTTCCCCCTCTGAGCTCGCCAGGTATAATGGAGTCCTCTTTGGCCTTTATGATCACTATCCAAGGTGCAGGTGCCAATTCATAGCACACAGTAGGTATGTGAGTGGGCACTCTTACCTTTATCCCTTGCTCTAAGCTTTGATTTCCCCATCAGCGGTGGGCATTGGCCCTTTTTAAGCGATCCACTCTGGGCCCAATTATAACTAGGCACATAATCACCCCTATCTAGAGAAATAAAACATATTCTTTAGAGATGAGCCACATGCCCCTCCCCTTACCCCCCCAAACGTTGGCAAGCGCTCTCCACAGTTGAGGGCGATGGAGGGATCTGGTATTCCTCTCCCTCCTCTATCCGCCCATTCCTCCTCCCTGCTGCTCCTCCATCTCCACCCTGCAGAGGTGTGATCTGTCAGGGGCCGTGATGTCAGAGGCTCAGCTGATGTCACCGCCCCGGCCCTGTGACTTCACTTGCTTGCTTGGGCAGGAGGAGCTGTGAAGAGACTGAGATTGAGAGGAGAAACTGCCCCCTTTCCTTTTTCTTCTCGGTTTCTCGCTTTCCCTTCCTCCCTGCCTCCGCGGGGGGTTGTTTTCCTGTCAGCCTGCGTGCTGTGGGCTGTCAGGGGGTCTGGGGCAAGTGCCAGGGGAGGATGCAGCTGCAAAGGTAACGGGCGTGCGCGCGCGCGGGGCCTCTCCCACGGTCGCGAAAGTTTGCTCTGGCGTGTGAGGCGTGCCCGCTGGGCATTGCGCCTTGCCGGCCCCAGGTTCCCCGGGGGCATGCAGGGGCCAGCGGGCCAGGGACTGGCCAGGCAGGGGCCTTCTGGGCGGCCTTCACTGCCTTGTCCCCATCAAAGGCCGCAGCTGCTCGAGTGGCGGCTGCAGCTTTGAAACTGCCATAAAGAGCGATGGAGGGAGGGGAGCTCGGGGGATGCTCATAGCAGTGCCCAGGAGGGTGGCCGCGAGAGGAGGGGTGGCCGGGGCTGCTGGCCGAGTGCAGCCGCAGCAGCAGGGGCGTGAAGGGCAAGGCCTCAGGTCAGGGTCTCAGGGGCCAGATCCTTGTTACTGCCCCTGTCCCCTCTGGTCTAGCTGCCCTCTGTGGCTGGGACCCCGGCAGTGAGGTGCAGAAGCTTTAGGAGGAGGCAGGGGCTGGCTACCCCCGCCCCATTATTTTCTGACATATTCTTTTACCTCCAGCAGGCCATTTGTCAGTGGTAATGCGGGACAAAGGAGGGGGCAATGGGTGGTCTGCTGCGAGTTGGGCGATGGGCACAGAGCACAGGCCGAAGAGAAACGCCAACAATTAGGAGGCAGATCCAGAGCTTTGCTCATTCAGTCTGTCGAGGGAGCCGTCATTTTGTGTTAGCGTGTGTGTCTGAGGTGGGAGGAGGCAGAGAGGGGAGAATGACAGGAGGATTATGACATTGTGTTGTCTCTGTTTGTGGTAAATGCAAATTTGGCACCAGTGGTTTCCTGGGAAAAGCAGAGGCAAGTGACCCAGGCCAAGGCCTTGGCCCAGACCCACCAAGGGAGCCAGTAGGCGGCGGTTAGGGATTTTATTTGTTCCTCTTTTTTTTTTTTGTCTGGCGTATGCTTCTTCCATTTCTTTTACAGTGTAGAGCTGGAGATAGACAGGCCGGCATGGCGGGAGGAGAGGAGTCCCCTCTTCCCTGGTTTTCCAGTACCTCCTTATTCTGTAGGAGGCTCAGGCACCTTTCCTGCCTCCAAGTCTTTGCCCCAGGTCATCTTCTTTTCTCTTAGGTCCCCTGACCTGAGGTCTCTGAAGGCTGCTTCTGCCCAAAGCTGCTTTTAGAAAGTGACCAGAGACAGCCCTGGACCATACTGTGATGGGACTGTGACCTCTCCATGCCCACCCCTGGCTGCAGTACTGGCTTGGCCTGCCAGGGTGTGTTGGCAAAATGTCCTAGGACCTTGACTTTTTCACTAGGCCTTGGGGGCAGGGAGTGTGAGTCTTCTCTAGGCCAGGAGGCAGCCACAGCTCAAGGTTTTGGGCTGCCACAGGGTCCAGCAGGTACAGTGACATGGACACAGGGGGTCATTCTGCTTGGAGCATGCTCTTAGGGAATGCATGGAGTGGGTTTTACAAAGGGCTAGGCTGTGCTCATATTCCACTGGGGGAGAGTTCTGGGTTGAGAATCCTAAGCCAAGAATCCTTTATAGTGGAGGGTCAGGGAAATGGAACCAGAAGCTCAGCTTGCCACAGTCTCAACTTCTTGCTGTGACCCTTCTAGTTCTGCTTCCTCTAGAGTTGATCCCACCCTGGACCTTCTTACTTCCTTTTTATCTGGTTGAGTCCTCTGGACTCAGTTTCTCCTCCAGAGCTTGGGCCTTGTTCCCTCTTACAGCTCTGACCACACTGGTGGCCTGCCCCAGTCCTCTGGGTGCAGAGCCTGGGTGGGTGGCCTCGAGCACAGGGACTTTTAGAGGACCCTTGCCAATTCCTGACACCTACCCAGAGCTGAGCATGGAGACTTGTGCCTGGAGCTCAAGGTAGCAGAGTAACTTAGAGATCCCTAATGAAGTAGGACAACCAAGATGTAACAGCTATCCCTAATTCCGTCCTGGACAGTTTGCTAGGCCCAGTTCTTTTGGCAAGGCCACCCAAAGGAGAACTTTCCCAATGGAGCTTCGTGTGCCAAGACTGCGGCCTTGGTTATGAGGGAAGAACTGACTGTAAGCTGGGGCAACAGGAGCTGGATGAAGAACAGCTGCCATCTTGTGCATCCTAGGGCTTGGCCACTCTGATGGCCTGCAGTGTTTTGGTGTTCTGTGGAACTGTGTGTCAGATGGAAAAGGAAAGGGGGTGTGGATAGATTCTCTCCTAAGTCCATTCCAGGCTGTAGGCTCTAGAGCATTCTGGCCAGGAATGCTCAGAGCACTGGGCTAGCTCGCTTTACCTTGCTTACTTAGGTCCACAGATGGCCTGTTCCCTTACAGCTGGCATGGAAACCCCTCCTTCCAGCCACCCCCACTTAGAGTGAGCCCAGCTGGAACAGTAGCTCCCTGGTCCTTTGTTACTTTAACACAAGCTCTAGCTGTGTGACCTTGAGCAAGCCTCAGAGCTGCAGCTTTAAGAGGCAGTGGCCTGGGAGCAGTGATCTCTTTCTGTAGATCCGTTACAGGGATTAAGAAGATGGCAGGTACAGAGCGGGTGTGCGGCTGTGGCTATTAGAGGTGCAAGAAAACAAAAACAAAACAAATCGACAAAGTCTCCCTTTTTACCTTGTTAGTCTCAACAGGGCAGCCAAGAGAGGCTTCAGAGGGAAGGCGGCTTCTTAGGATTTTGAAGGATGGGTAGGAGTCTGCCAGGCTAAGGCAGAAGAGGATGTACCTGGCGAAGGGAAGGAAGGGAGCTAGCAGAGCTTCCATGGGGTGAGAGGCACCTGGTTTTTTCACAGTGGGACAGGGTCTAGAGGCAGGGCAAGCTGGACCTGTTGGCAGACTGGGCAGGTTACCCATAAATATGTCATTGAAACGCACCCTCAGATATGTTTATATCATAGACCACTCTCAAGAAGCATGCTAGTTTCTGCTAGGTCAGGCCTGTCAGGCTGCCTTGGGTTGCTGGGATTTGTGGATGGTTCCACACTTAACTTTAAAGATGGGTTTAACTTTCTTAGTTTCCATTCCTCTTCTTTTTCCCATTGAGAATTAAACCCAGGGTATTGTGCTGCATTCATGGGCCAGACAGTCCACATTCTGAGCTGGAGGCAACATTGCTGAGGGAAATGATTTGGAGAATTTGGAGGCAGGTTTCTGGAACTGCATCTCCAGACTGGACCCTGGGGTGACCTGAACCTCCCACAAAGGCTGGGTTGCTAGTTTTCAGCCGTAGGTTTTACCAAAGTGGTAGCACAGAAGGTGACCAAAGGCTCAAGGCCATGCTGCTTGTATTTAGTCTCTGTGTAGCATTCTGACAGGTCACCTGCCTTGAGTCTTAGTGTCCTGGGGTAGTAGTGGTACCCATGTCACAGGGCTGTGATGAAGGTTACAGGATTTAGTTCTCTCTTAGAGATCTGATCTCTCCAGGGTAGGGGGAGCTTGCTGTTAGCTTGAAGAGAGGACAGACCAGAGTAAAGTCCCAGCACCTGGATACTATGTTATCAGTTGCATAATTCCCAGTTTCCGTAGCTATGAAATGGGCGTGGTTATCATGCTGGGAGATAAGACTACTTACTGTAAACTGGGTGAGGGGCACTGTCCGGTTGCCTACTTTGAATAGTTTCTGCCTGCCCTGAGCTCTGCTTGGGAAGGTGGAGGTGCAGGTAGCCCAGAGCAGAAAGTGCAGGGGAAAAGCTCTAGAGACTTGGCATTTTCTTGGTGAGGCTGGTTACTGAGGGCAAGATAGGGAAGTAGACGTTGTAGTGTGAGGCCTGAAGATCAGTGGGGGCAAGGGCCCACCCACCTCTGCAAATGAGCCCTTGGTTGGACACATGGCAGAGCCACTGATACACTGAGGGGCCCTGAGTGTGGCAGGCCACCATCCTGAAGCTCAGCTTCCCTTTCTGTGGAGGAGAACTAAGACCTGCTTAGGTTTCCTGCTTCTCTGAAGGGCTCTGGTTTTCCTGTTGCTGATTTTCTTGGATGGTTTCCATGTAGGCTGTGCCTTGGGCAGGATCATCTGCCCACTGGTTTTTTTCCAGAAAGAATGGTTTTCCCTCTCATTTTGCAGGCAGCCTGCAGATGGGCGACCTCTGCCTGGCTGGCCTACTGCTACTCCCCACTAGGCGAGGGGAGGGGCCCCGGGTGGAGCAAGGGAGCTGCATCAAGAGACCCTTGGCATGTGCCACATGCTGAGTACATCTAGGTATGGGGACTGGGGTTTGGGAGCTGGCCGCAGCTGGCACGGCCATGCAGCATCCCAGAGATCATGAGCACTGCCCCTCCTGCCAGTGCAAGCTTTAGAACCAGCCGCTTGACTCCACTGAGTCGGTGCTGGGTAGTTGTAGCATCTTGCTTCCCCAGAACAGCCACTGGTGGAGTTGCATGGGAGGAAGCCCTCTGCAGTGAGCAATCATAATCTCCCTGGGATGAAAAAACTGAAGGCCCCAGAGCATAGGGATGTCATCGAAGGTTCTTAGACACATTTGCTACCAAAAGGGAGGAGAGGCAGATTATAATGCTAGGAGTCCAGAGACCACTGACAGGAGGATCAGGAGACACAAAACTTGGGATGAGGTTGCTACCATGCAAGCAAGTCTGCCATTACTTGTTGCAGGGATATATTGACATCAGGTGTGTGGGAAGCAGGGGTGCTTCACAAGACTGTGGCTTTTCAGGAACACTTGCACCCTCCATCCAGGGTACACATTCACACACATGGGGTTGTTTTAAGTGCACTACAAGGGTTCAAATCCTGTCTCAGCCATTTGCTAGCTTGCAACTTCAGGCTATGTATTTACTGCCTTTTGTCTGTTTCTACCTGTCAGTGGGAACCAGTATTGGACCTGGCTCACAGCACTGTTGTGAGAATGCTGCGGGTTAGTACAGGCAATGCACTCAGCATGGAGGCTACTACATGTGGAAGCTGCAGGCATATTTTCCTTTGTTATTTCAAGTCAGCTCAGATGCCTCTGTTAGCTCAGTGTTAACTGAGTACCTGCAGCATGCCAGGCCCAAGCCTCTCTCTGCCTCTGCTAAGCGGCCAGCCTTGGAGCCTGGGAGCTGAGCATGTGGTTCTGATGCAGAGAGGTAGTAGAGCTTCTGAGAATTGGTGTGCTGGCTCCCACTGCTGGTGTGACTGACATCCTGATGAAATATGTCAGTTGGAAACAGTTGTGAAAGAAATGCCTGGAAAGTCTGTCAGCCCTACAGGACCACCACAGGGAATCTGAACTTAGGTCAGGGCTGTCATAACTTCCCAGGGGTCCTCCTTTCCAGGGCCTCAGTTTCCTCATTTGAAATCAGGGCAGTAAGCAACCTCACATTAGAGGTTGACTTTGTGGGATTGCTTCTGTGGAATGTGTTGTAAGCAGCTGTGACATTTTTGTTTCTGGCCCTTTGTATGATGACCACAGGTAGATCCTGTGCAGTTCCTATGCGGATACTGGGCATGGCCATTAAAAACATGTTCTGCTCTCAAGGGCTTCTGGAGTTCTGGCTTCATTGAAACCTTTGTACTCTGTAACTAACTTGCAGAGAATGAGGAAGACCCCCTCAGGCAGCCTTGTTCCCTACAGGGGTTATGTGGTCACCTAAGTCACGCAACAGAGGTTTCTGGACAGTTCCTCATTCTGGGCACTGGGTTAGTGAATGGGGATGAAATTAGACGATCAGAAGTCAATATTGCCCTTGAGCTCAGCCCAAGAGAAAGGATGTGAAAAATTACCCCCAGAGGTCAGAGACACGGATGGGAATGCTTAAACAAGGCTTCAGCTTCTAAGAGGCTCAGCCACAGGGCAGCTAGAAAGGTGGATTAGAGGTGAGCATTAGCCAATGCCCTCTATTAAGAATTTGTGACTCAGCCGGGCCACGGTGGTGGCAGTGGCGCATGCCTTTAATCCCAGCACTTGGGAGGCAGAGGCAGGTGGATCTCT
>LOJH01000408.1:48564-63822 GCA_001685095.1 Ellobius talpinus | reverse complement strand
TTGGCTAATTCTTACATCTTAATTTAACCCATTTCTATTAATCTGTGTATAGCCTCATGGCAGTGGCTTACCAGGTAAAATTCCCAGAGTCTGTCTTAGGTGGATCTATGGCGTCTCTCTGTCTCTGCTTTCTTCCTCCCAGAATTCAGTTCTGTCTTCCCCGCCTACTTAAGTTCTGCCCTATCAACAGGACATGGCAGTTTCTTTATTCATTAACCAATGAAAGCAACACAGCCAGAGGACCTCCTATATCACATGATAGTATACATAAGACTTAAAAATTCTTCCAGGGAATACCTGCAGCTGACAAACACCTTTAGTGAAATGGTTGGATACAAGATTAACTAAAAAAATAAAGTGAAGTAAATTAGTAGCCTTTAAATGGCAAATGGATTGAGAAAAGAATCAGGGAAACAACATCCTTTACAAGAGTCAAAAACAATATAAAATATCTTGGGCTAACCCCAGTAGAGTAAGGGAAAGGCTGGTATGACAGAAACTTCATGTCTTCAAAGAAAGAAATTGGAGAAGATATCAGAATGTGGAAAGAGGTCCCATACTCATGGATCAATAGGATTAATAGTAAAAATGGCCACCTTATCAAAATCAATTTACAGATTCAGCACAATCTTCTTCAAACTTCCAATATAATTTTTTGCAGACCTTAAAAGGATAATATTCAATCTCATATAAAAAATGTTAGTTAAAACAATCTTCTACAATAAAAGAACGTTGGGATGTATCACCATCCCTCATTTCAAGCTCTGCTACAGAGCAATAGGAAAAAAAAACCACATGATATTGGCAAAAAAACAAACAAACTAAAACAAAACCCCACAAAACAAAACAAAACAGACATGTTGATCAATGGAATCAAGTGAAGATGTAGACATAAATCCACATAGGGACATCTGATTTTTGATAAAAAAGTAAGAAATACATATGGAAAAAAGGAAGCATCTTCAATAACAAGATGTTGTTCTAACTGGATATCTGTAGAAGAATGTAAATAAATCCATATTTATCACTGCACACAAAACTCAAGTTCAAGTGGATCAAAGACCTCAACATAAAACTAGACACACTGAATTCAGTAGAAGAAAAAGTTGGAAATAGCCTTGGACATGCTGGCACAGGAGATAGCTTCCTACACTGAAGGGTTTTAACTGTAATTTATTGATTTTAACCAGGTTGGAATGAGCAACTTAGCATTTCAGAGGGGCGGGGCAGGGTAATTGTTCTGCTTATTATTATTATTATATTATTATTATTATTATTATTATTATTTATCCTTAAGATAAAATTGAAACTCTGGCCTTGTGGATATTTTGCAGCTGGTTTCAATATCAGTGTCAGCCTCATGTGACCGCTGTGCCACTGACTGTAGTCTGTTCTATAGTCATCTCTCCTCCCTCTTCCTGAAACAGGGCTGAAGTCCCACCCTTCCTTCTGGTCTCAGCTTTAAAATACACTGCTCAGTGCCCTTTTCTTAAAGGTTCCAGCACTTGCTGAGTTAGTCTCCCAGCCACACTCTGTTGGATCAGTCCCTGGTCAACCTTATGAACTTTGGGGGCAGGGTGGATTTAAGCTGGATTTACAGTTTATTAGCCTTTTGACCCTGGGTCAAGTGCTTAACCTCTCTGTATTTCAGGCTTTCTATTTGTGAAAGCTGGAATAAAAGTAATACTGGTTAAGGTGGCTGTAGGGACAAAATTGAGTTTGTGTGCGTGCATATGTGTGTGCATGTGTGTGTGTGTGTGTCCCATAGTGGACATGGGAGCTTAGAGAACAGCTTGCAGGAGCTGGTTCTCTCCTTGTACTGTGTGGATTCTGGGGATTCAGCTCATATTACCAGGCTTGGTGGCAAGCTACTTTACCCCCTGAGTCCTCTCCTCCACTACAATTGTCATTCTTTTGTCTTACAGAATATAGTTTCTATAACAGTGATGTACAGGAATGCTTATTTCATGTCTGTTTCCTCCACTAAACCACAAGCTTAAAGTGATTTTGACTTTCCTCACCACTGGATTTTGGGCCCTAGCTCAGGAGTGTAGAGGCATTTACTAAATAAATGAATATTTATTTACTGATCATTCTCTTTATGCTTACATTCTTGCAGATGTTAAAAATGATTTACTTTTGTTTATGTGTGTGTTTGTGTGTGTGTGTGTGTGTACGTGGATATGAGCGCAATGCCAATAGAGGCCAGAATAGGGCATTGGATCCCGTGGAATTGGAGTTATTGGTGGTTGTGAGCTGCTTCACATGGGTTCTTGGTCCCCTTGAAGAGCAGCAAGTTCTCTTAACAACTGATCATCTCTCCAGCCCTCCTTCAGACATTTTAACAGTCCTATAAACTTCACTAAGGCCTTTCAAGAAAGAATTTCTTCTCATTTAATAGACAATTCTGACAATTTCATCTCTACTTCAACAACACAGTTTAATACTGCCTTCCGCTCTCACCAGACACCCACTTTTAGAGGTTTAGCAGGGATTGGTTTAACACAACAAAGTGATTTTACTGTGTGATCTTTTGCTGTGATAAGTGTTTCCTTTCCTCTTGTTCCTTATTTTGAATTCTTGTCACTCTTTCTTACAGCACATATTGAATGGATGGGGTAAAGAAGAGGGACTCCAGATTCAGCCCCAAAGACCATGGAAAAGCACTTCAGTTCCCCACTGTGTGGATTACCTTCATTGCCTCTGGCTTGTCCTTATTGCCCTGTGTTCTGGTCAAGCTGTTGGATGTGTCTGTGTTTTTCAACATTTTTTTTCATGGCACATATAATCAGTGGCACATTCAGCTTCTGGGAATGCCCAAGATACAGCTTGCCATAGCATGTTATGAGAAATGTTCAGTGGAGCAAATGAGTAATAGCACATTGGGCAGTGGTCCACTAGCTGACTTTGTCATAGTTCATTGGGGAGAGAGCAGAAGGGTGAAAACCTAACACTACTATGAAGGTATGCCATTCTTTAGATCAGAGCTTGTCAAACTATAGGTTATGATCCCTTTGGAGGTCACATACTAGATATCCTGCATATCAGATATTTATATTAAGATTCATAACAGTAGCAAAATTATAGTTAGGAAGTAGCAACAAAAGAATTTTATGGTTGGGGATCACCACAGCATTAAAGGATCACAGCGTGAGGAAGGTTGAGAACCATGGCTCTAGGTGAACATGGGAGTTGTCCCAGCAGGGCTGATTCTCCCACCAGAAACCTGGAGAAGAACTTGTCAACAGCAAGCAATCCTTGCTTCAATTTTCTGTGAGCTGAACTTCTACCCAAGGTTTCATGAGCTACAACAACAATCCTGGTCCCCTGGAGCCCACCTAGGCACAACTTGTTTCCTGTCCCTTCATCTGAGCCTAGAGGATTTTATTAAAACTTTAAAATATATTGTTATTTATTTATTTTTATATGCATGAATGTGTTTGTGTTTGGGTGTATACATGCCATGACATATTTGTGGAGATCAGAGGACAACTTTTGGAAAAAGATTATATCCTTTCCCCCAAATAGGTCCCAGATATCTAACTCAGGTTATTAAACTTGGTAGCAAGTGCCTTCACCAACTGAGCCATGTCAGCAGACCTGAATTTAGGAGATTTACAATGAACTCAGATTGAAACCTGTCTCAATTCAGCACAAGACCAAATGAACTCTATTTTCTTAAAGTGTGTGTGTGTGTGTGTGTGTGTGTGTGTGTGTGTGTGTGTGTAGGGGTCATGGGTGGGATGTAAAAGCATACATGCGCAGGTATATATACTCACAGGCTTGCATGTTGAGTCCAGAGAAGGATGTCAAATGTCCTATTCTGTCACTCTCCCCTTATATCCCTGAGGCAGGGCCTGGAGTGATACTGGTGGGCAGCAAGCTTCACTGGTCCCCTTCCATCTACACCTCATGGCACCGTGGTCACAAGTGTGCCTGTGACATGCCTAGGTGTTTATGTGGGAGCTGGGGATCTGAACTTGGGTCCTCATGCTCACACAGCAAACACTTTTACCCACTCAGCTGTTTCCCCAACTCTATTTTGTAATAATGAACAATACTTACGTTTCTAAGGTTTAGTCCATTATCATTATGGTGTAGCATAGTGGCCTGTAGGAAGACACAGTTCTGGGGAAGTAACTGAATGCCCTACATATTTCAGACAATAGGAGGTGTTTTTTCTTATTGGGTGTGGCTTGGGCATATATGAGACTTCAAAGCCTGCCTCCACAGTGATACACTTCCTCCAACAACACCACACGTACCCTAACATAGCCAGACCTCCTGATAGTGTCACTGCCTTGGGGATCATTTTCTTTCAAACCATGACACCCTCTCAGCTCAGGTCCCAGCAGCCACATCATAGATCACAATCACATGCAATACTAGCTCCCCAGAGGCTCCTTAATGCTCTCTAGCCTCCATGGGCACCTGCTCATACTCAAACACATATGCATACGTATAACTTAAAAAATATAAAAAACATGGAGTCAAATTTTAAAATGAGGAAAATAGAAGTCAAAGAAAACATAGTTCAAAACAGCACCCATCAGTCCCGTCTAAGTTTCCCTCTGCTCCTCCTCCGTGTTAAGTTCTTTGTTTGTTTTGTCTTTTTTATGCTTGATAATATCTATTCTAACCAGAGGGAGTGATAGCTCAGTGTGAGTTTGGGTGATAATTTCCCAATGATGATTGGTGTTGAAGATGCTTTCTGGAACTCATTTGCTGTTTGTCAGTCTCTCTCTGAGAAATGTCTATTTAGGTGCATTTCCCATTTTAATTGAATTATTTTTTTACTCTTGAATTATCTATGTTCCTTATAAATTCTGGTTATTTGTTCCTGTCATGTGTGTGGTTCTAAGGATTTATCTATACCTATGAGTCTGCAGCAGTCTTCAGTTGCCAACCTGTAAGGCATTTACTTTTATTTTTGCCAGTGTTCTGCTAGGTCCTGCTGAGTGTTTGTCATTCCAAAGAGTCCCTAACATACACTACTGCAGCACCCTTCCCAGCTACTTGTTGACAATGCCTTTGAAACCTTTCTCAGGTTTGTAGGGCTCTAAGCTACTCCCAGATCAGTTCAGTGAAGACTAACTCAGTACAGTGGGTGGGTAGTGACAGTTCTACTTCCACTCAACAAAACTTTAGTGCCACATTTAAGTCCTCAGTGACTTGGTGATGTGTCCAGATACACTGACCACTGTTCTTTGCATGATAGATTCTTGTATCTTCCCAACCTAAATCCATCAGATATTGGGGCTTTTGGGACCCACTTAGATCTAACATTTGGTTCAGGAAATCACCTCTGAAGGTAAAGAGTACTTTATAGCAGCAGACTTATATCTTACTACCCATTTTTCCAATGGACAAAGTAGAACTAAGTTTTCTAAGCTGATTAGAAAGGATTAATTTATTACCTCAGGGCCTTTCTGTCGGTAACCATGGGTCAGGACATGGCAGAGTTCTATTTGATAAGGAAGCTCTTTCTTGACAGATTGTTGTACAGAAATTCTGATCACCTTTTTTTTGGACAATAAATACTAGTCTTTTAATAATGTGCTGTGCTGCAATGGAAAGAGTAAATGCCTTGAGGACATCAACAGCTCTCAGCATTGAGGAGCCAATGTGCTCTTGATTGCATAATTTAATCCATCATATTGCCACTGACATGGAATTTTTGCCATCTAGCTCCTGTTGATCAAAATATTTATTTTGAGGTCTGCCTTGTAGGCCCTGCTCCCTGCAAATTGCTTTATCTGCTAGAGACTGAGCTCTGTTAAGATAATCCAAGTCCAATCATGGGTGTATTGTTCACCATAGTTAGTATTAACTCTGAATTCAGGGGAGAAATTATCTCCATGAACCCTCTACAGATCTTCTAGGTCAGGATAATACACATAGTCTTACAGATCTCCCCTGCAGGATGAATTCAGCTGTTCGAAGCATTCAGTGTTGGTGGCCCTGTCTCTGAGAGGACAAGGGAGAATGGCAAATGATACTGAAATGATGTTGAATGGTAAGTTTCAAAGTCTCATTGTAAAATCACTCCTGTATAGAGATAAAAATGAGTAGAGCAGCTGGGGGATGACTGAGTTTGGAAAGTGTAAGCATGAGGACCTGAGTTCAGAGCCCTAGTACAACAGCCAGATACGGTGGCATGCATGGATAACCCTGGGGCTAGGGGGAGGGCAGAGTCAGAAGAATTCCTGAGGTTGCTGGCTAAGCATCTTATCCCAGATGGTAAGCTCCAGGCTGAGTAAGAGACTCTGTCTCAAGGAATTGGGTACAGAACAACCAAGGAAGACAATAGGCATCACCTTCTGCACTTCACACGCATGTGCACACACATTCATAGACACTTCCCTCCGTCACCGAAACACCTACATGTACGCTACACACAAAATTTTTTAAGTGAGTTATAAGTCAATACCTAATGAAGGAATTAAGAAGGTGCTAAAACTTGTTCAAAACTGAATTTAAAGAACAGACAAAATTATAAGGCAGCAATATTGACTGAATATGAAAATGGAGATAAAGCTGGGTTTCCCATTAGAGGATGTTGCAAGATGAATGGCTGGGTGTTGTGTAGGTTAGTTTGTGTTGTTGCTCTGAGACCATCAATGGAGATGAACCTTGGTTCAGAGGGCAGAGTCCACGTTCATCTGGCTGGAATGGCCATAGAGTTTTCTGGTGGATTCAGGAGATAGCGACACAGAGAGGAAGAAGGAGGGGTTTGGAAAAGATTTGAGCGCTTTAGGATTGGGAAACTTGGAGAGTAGGGTCGGCCAATTGTTCCTCTGATGTTCTTTGGGTTTATCAGGCTTTTAATCTCAATTTCTGACTCCTGAGTTTTTATTAATATTAGAAAAATTAAGGTAAATGTTTTAACTGGGAGGAGATAGATATCAGATAAGACCTCACAGAAAACAGATGTCTGGCTGAGCCAGCCTTGACTGCCTTTCCATTAGGTGGTACAGGATTGACACACATGTGCACACACCCAAGTTACTTTGTATTGGTTATCAGCCTCTATGAAGTCAGATCATCCAGATGAGAGTTCTTGAGGGTAGGCATTGCACACTTCTCTACTGAGATAAAGCTTTTCTTCACGGGGAGATGTTTGATAAACCCCAGGTTCAGTGTTTCTGTTGCAGCAAGCATCTTGCTTTATAACATTACAAGGAAAGCCTTCTAGGCTTGTTTGTAAATTCATTGTGGAAGATGAAAGAGGCATATTTATGTGTCTCTGAGGGTGTGCCATGAAGATTAGAAAGCATGACGAGAAACACTGTAAAGTGAGAAGTAGGAGAAGCTAACTATGCTAGTAGGTTCTAGTATGGACCATTAAAGACCAGAGCAAACATCATACGGCACAAGTCCATCAGTATCTGTAGAGGAGCAAACTGTCTCCACCCTGCTCCCGCATAGGAAGGCCCAGTGCATCATCTTCCATGCATCCAGATGTCTTCTCAAGATGGGGATACAGAGCGCTGAACAGGTGTCACACCTTTAGTCAGCACTCAGGAGGCAGAGACAGCAGGATTTCTGAATTTGAGGACAGCCTAGTCTAAAGAGTGAGTTCCAGGACAGCCAGAGCTACACAGAAAAACCTGTCTTGAACAAGCAAAGCAAAATAAATCAAAACAAAACAAAACATTCTTCCAAAAGGAGAGTGGGTAGGTCAGGGGGAAGAAATCCTATGGAATGAAGAGAAATAACTCTGACAAGACTACATTATGAATATTTGCCCTAAATCATATTAAGTGAATTAAACCAGTCTCAGGGAAAACAAATGTATGCTTTATCACATTGTGGTTTCTAGATTATGCTGATGCACCAAATCTTGCACACACACATATGTATCTATATCAGATGTAAGTGATGAGATGCCATTTAAGAAGCATGTTTAGACACAGCTTACATTTGTATATACCCATGCTACACCCTTGAAACACACAAGGCACAGCCTTCATTTGTCACAGCTGCAAATAATGACTATTTTTCTCTTAAAGCATATTGATTTTACTGGAAACTACATTGGTTAGAAATTAAAATTGCTGATTTACGTGCATCTGATTTTTGCCAATTTGTCCATCTTTATTTTATAAGCAGATACCTCCCTCACAATACTTACTGATTCCAGGATTTGTTCTGTGATTGCTGAATAAGTCATCAAGGTAGACAGATTTAAAACACTGCTACTTTTACCTTTAGTCAATCAACATCACTATGTTATTTACATCTGATCTTATCTTGGTCTTGGGACCCCACTCTTGATGATGACAGAAGCTTGGTAACAAACTTGGTAATTCTGTACTTAATTAAACAAATGTAAAAAAATATACTTATTGATTTTGAGATAGGATATCATGCAGCTCAGACTGGCCTTGAACTCACTCTATAGCAAAGGAGGGCCTTTGTTTCTGAGGTGCTGGGCTTGCAGGTGTTCACCACCTTCCTGATTTATGCCATGCTTAGGATGGAATCCAGAGGTGTTGTGCACACAGACACTGGTGTAGGAGGTCCTTCTTCTCTTTGTGTGTTGCTTTCATTGATTGAATAAAGAGACTGCCTTGGCCTTTTGATAGGGCAGCCCTTAGGTGGGCAGAGTAGACAGAACAGAATGCTGGGAAGAAGGGAAGTGTGGCAGATACCATGCTTCTCCTCCCCAAGACAGAAACTGGTTAGACTCTTCCCGGTAAGCCACAATCAAGTGGCGATACAGATTATTAGAAATGGGTTGAATCAANGACAGAACAGAATGCTGGGAAGAAGGGAAGTGTGGCAGATACCATGCTTCTCCTCCCCAAGACAGAAACTGGTTAGACTCTTCCCGGTAAGCCACAATCAAGTGGCGATACAGATTATTAGAAATGGGTTGAATCAAGATGTGAGAGATAGCCAATAAGAGGCTAGAACTGATGGGCCAGGCAGTGTTTAATTAATACCATTTCCATGTGGTTATTTCAGGTGTACGCTAGCCAGGCAGGATGGGACAAGGAGCCCGCTGCTCCTCCTACTACAAGACACACACTCTGCTTAAGTTCTAAGACATTGGTACACTCTACTGCTGCATTTAGGTCAGCTTCTGTGCTTCTTTTTGAATTCAAAAAAGAAAATAATGTCTGTCACCATTAAATACACCTTTAATTGCTTTTTTTGTGTTGTGTTGTTACTTAGCATATCAAAGATGTACCTTTATTTTGTAATTTTTTGAAGCTACAAAAAGCTGAGGGGGATACTGAACTTTTCTACTTACTAAAGTCATGGACTATATTGACTGTGTTCAGTTATTCAGTAACAGGTATTGAGCCTGTTGCATTCTAGGAAAACAAATGCCTTCTTCTTTTCAAGGGTGCCCATGTTTTTTTGCCATTTTGATTTGGGTGTTTGTAACATTTGCATATTTTTCTGCATTGAGGTCAGTAAACATAAGTTGGGAAGATTGGATACTTCAGGATGTAGTGAAGGTTGATGTTGAACTATGGGATCTACTTTTGTAAATGTGCTGTTGAAATTTGACTAGAGTGTAAATGGCTTATACAGCAGGTTTATCATTTCAGATAAATATATTCTTTGACTCAGGCCACATTGTTATTATTGTAGGGTCCCATTTCTTTGTGTGTGTCTCCCAACTTGTCAAAGGCCAGGAGCTGTATATCAAAATCATCTTTATGAAACTGGCCTTATTCATTTCCCCACATTTACAAAAGTCCTGTTGCATTTCTAACCCAATTCACCATGCTCTTTGCATTCATCTGCATCTACTTGCCTGACATTTGTCTTTTCCTGACTTTATCAAGTCCATTGCTACACTCACAGGAGTGCTCAATGGATACCCATCTATCCATTTTTATCAGGTTCCTGGCAAAATATCCTGGGCAGGAATCAGTTGGATTGAATTCAAGTTTAGTATTATAATCATTACCAAGTTATTCATGTGATATACACCCCAGTCTATAATCACAGGTAATTATCCTGCTGTAATAAAACACATGTTGCTTAAAGTATTACAAATAGAATCAGACCAAACTAATAAAAAGATGCAGATTCGTTGTGTGGACAAAAGAACAAGTCAGCCAAATGAAAGACATTAAATTGACATCTGAGGGCTGGGGAGATGGCACAGTCCATAAAGTAGTTTTGATGAAAGCAAGGGGACCTGACTTCAGATTCTTACTATCCACATAAAAGCCAGATGTGGTGGCATATGCCTGTAATTCTCATGCTGAAGAGGCAGAGATGGGAGGATCCTTGTAGCCCATTGACCAGCTAGTCTTGCCAAATTGGTGAGCTCCAGGTTTGCTAAGAGATTGTCCCCAAAAGTAAGAGAAAGCAACTGAGAAAGACACTCTAAGTTGACCTGTAGCCAACATATACACATGCACACACATACACGCACATGTAGACACATATACACAATATTTGTGAACACACATGCACACATAGACACATACAGATGCACACATAGACACACACTTGCACAGAGACACGAACACACATATTTGTGAACATATATGCACACATAGACACAGTTGCACAACATGCACACATAGACACACTCTTGCACACATAGACAGAAGCACATATATGTGTGAACACATATGCACACATAGACACATACAAATGCACAACATGCACACATAGACACATACTTGCACACATAGACACAAACACACATATTTGTGAACACATATGCACACATAAACACACAGGCACGTACACATCCCTCACAGTGATATGGCATTCAGTTCACAGTAGTAACAGCACAGCTTCTACAGCATAAAGGAGGAAGTGTTTTTTGACCTTTCTCAGGATTGGTTCTTGTAAATTAGTATTCTTTGTAAGGCAAGTCGTGCTGTTTAAGCTGATTTGGCTTTAGATGATTGGTTTAATTTCCTGGAATCATTCTAAGATGGAGAGAATGCTTACGTTTACTCTTGGCATTTCGTTTATGATGAGAGCCGCATTTCAGAGGAAACAGGGTCACTCCGACTTTGTGCTATCCTGATGTGCATTCGGCTTTGGAGTAAATGTAAAAAGTGGCTTTCCTTTACATTTTTCTTTAATAATATTTCAACAAGCATTTGTTTAAATTAATTTTCTTATAAGGAAAATTTTGAAAAAAATGATTAGTAATGAAGTACTTTTGCATTTGTGGTTAGATTCAATCATGGTAGAAATTTCTTTAGACAGTTGAAAAAGAATCCAACTGGTAATGAGAGAGAATTTAACAGCAGATTTATTCATTAGCTAACATTTGCCCATACCTCAGCATCTGCAGTTCTTTCCCCGGAATTGCATTTTGCAAAGTCTGGTATGAATGAGAAATTCCTGAGATGAGCCAAAGTTAAAAATAACTCCCTGTTAGCTGCTAATAAGTATTAGTGAGGCAGCAACTCAATGCTATAGTGACCTAATTCAAACATAATCAAAGTGAGCTGGACTAAAGGGCACAGGGATCTAGAATCTTCTCCTACTCCCCTTTTCTGGAGTTTTAGTCAGGAATTAGTATAAAATGATGCCCGTTCTCTGAGGTGCATCATGCCTCTCCCAGTTTCACTAGTCAAGGCCTTTACTCTTCGGTAAAAATCTCTTCACACCCTATAGTCATCTGTGAATTTAAATAAGAATTCCCCACGCACAGGCATATATTTGAATTTGAATGTGTAGTCAGCAGGCAGTGAAAGCATTAGGAGGATTAGCAGGTGTGGTTCTGTTGGAGTAGATGTGGCCTTGTTGGAGGAAATGTGTCACTGAGTGTGGCCTTGGAGGTTTGGAAAGTCCTAATCAGGCCCAGTGTCACTCTCTTCCTGCTGCCTGTGGATCTGGATTTAGCTATCAAGTACTTCTCCAGAACCTTGCCTTCCTTGTCTCCTGCCGTATTTCCACCATAATGATAACGGACCAAGCTGCAAGCAAGTCCTTTTCTTTTATAAGAGTTGCCATGTTCATGGTATCTTATCACAGCAATAGAACAGTGACTGATACACCATCTTCATCACCAAGAAGATGTCTTCATGAACAAGGTTCAGCTTGTGGCTGGTGGCAGCTATTGTGTTTGACAAGGGAAGGGCACAACATTTTTATTTATCTGTTTTATAAAAGTCCATGTAACTCAGGAGTTACATATGTTGCTGGTCAGAGGAAGGACAAGAAAGACACAAAGCTTTATTTTGTGAAGAAATAACTGATTTTCTGGTGGTGGTATAGATCATGAGGTATAGTTTTCAAGTCTCCAAATAGAAGGGACAAAATGGGACAAGATGGACTAGATTTGCAAATGCATTTCCATATTTGGTATTGTTTACATAGCAGTTGTCTCAAGTCAGTGGGGGTAACTCTTCCATCTGAGACAATGTTTTTTTTATATGTGCGTGTGTGTGTGTGTGTGTGTGTGTGTTGCTTCTGAACCAAAATTGTACTCATTTTTTGGGAGGAGGAAAGGAAGAGGGAGGGAGAAGGGAAGCTCATTAGTCTCATAATAATAAAGAAACACACAAGGTTTAGGAAGCAAAGGAAGTTTATAAGGTCCCTCTTCATTGTGTGCTATGGGGTAGGAGGCTTTCCACTGAAACCTCCTGGAGGTTAGATTAGGAGCTTTCTAGCGTGTTGACTTACGCTGGCTAGATTTCTCCATAATGCAGTTGCTATGGACTCATACATGCTCTGGTAAGTAACTCCAATCAATTCATTGGTTCTTCAGCTTATTTTAAATGAACTTAGATTTTGGGTATGTTGTTGGTGCCCTATCTGGAGTGAACAGATGTTTGTTCACATTTACAAAGGGAAACCCTTGTAATTCTAATTTAAATGGGACAGAAATGTTAGCCAGGTGAGGTGGCACATGCACTAATCCCGTCACTCAGGAGACACAGGCAGGAGAATATCTTTTAGTTCAAGGCCAGCATACTAAATTATAGGACTCATGACAGTTCTCTGTAGACAGACCCTGTCTCAAAAAAATGTAAGAACCTAAAAGAGAACTGGCAAGTGGCCACTAGTCAATGAAGTTCCCAAATATGGTACAAGCAGGCACTACTTTATGCCTAGAGGCATAAGAGTGAGTGTTAGGAAGAAGCAATGTTTTAATAGTAGTGTCTTCTTTGGTAACTAGAAGTTGAAGAAAATAAAAGCATTGCAATCTGCAGGGCACTGAGCTGTAGGGCCCAGTAGGATGGAGACATGGAGTGATGATGAGACAATCTATCTCTAACTTTCAGGGCTAACACTCCATGTAGGTAAGGGATAAGGCTCTTACTAAGCAGCTGTGGTGACCTGAAAAAGAATAGACCCCATAGGTTCACATATTTGAATGCTTAGTCACTTGGGAGTCAAACTGTTTGAGAATTGGGAGGCATGGCCTTGTTGGTGTAGTTGTGTCACTGGGGATGAATTTTGAGATTTCAAATTCCATGCCATGCCCAGTCCCTCTTCTTTTGATGCTGCTTGTGGATCATGATGTAAAGCTCTCAGCTACTGCTCCAGCATTATGCCTGTCTGCTTCCTGCCATGATGGTCATTGACTAACCCTCCAAAACTGTAAGTGAGCTCCCAAATTAAATGCTTTTATTTATAAGAGTTAACTTGGTCGTGGTGTCTCTTCATAGCATCTAATACAGAATTATTACCAAATCTTTGAACAAGGTAGTGCTATAGGCAGGGATCAGAGTTCAGAGAACATTTGCTGAGATCTCTGGATTCTTGTGTCTTGGAACAAAGACTTGTACAAGCAAATATATATCTCACAGATGAAGTTAATGGGTTCTCTCAAGAAGAGGGTAAAGGAGCTAGAGAGATGGCTTAGCAGTTAAGAGTACATCCCGCTCTTCCAAGTGAATGGGGTTCTGGTCCCAGTACACACATTGTTGGCTTACAACCACCCTCTTCTTGCCCGAATGGGAAATGTATGCACATTGTATCTAGAAACTCACACAGGCACACACACATATACACAAAAATAGAATAAATAAATCTTTATAAGATGGGGATGTAGTTTGCATGTGGTGTTCCCTCTTGTATGAATGGGAGCGTCCTTGTCAACAACAGGCTGGCACTGCTCTAATGGGTGTCATTTGGAAAGGAGGTCGACAGATGTGACAATCCCTTGTTACTGAGACACAGATGCACCCAACACAGCTGACATCAGACTTTCATATCTTTGGGAGAATTATCCTGAATATTCTTGAAATCAGATGTCATTTTGAAATTCCACAGCCTGCTGTCTTTTGAAAGTAAGATATAGTATAAATTCTTTTTTCTTTCACTTTAAAAATGTTGACAATTTCATATATCGATATCATGAATTTCACTAACTTTTACCCCTTCTGCTCCCTCATCCCTTCCCACTCTCATTGTCACCTTCTTCTCAATAAGTCTCCCTCTCTCTTGCTTCCATGTCTTCTTTTTGTGTGTGGCCCACGGAGTTTAACTCGTTTGTTACCTTAGCAAGGGTGTGACATTATTCACTTGAGCAAGAACAACTTATCTGTGGCTACACCACTGAAGAAATTGACACCTTTCCTTTAATAGGAATTAACTGCCAAGTTGAGAGTGGTGGGACCTTGTGAGCCCTCATAATGAAATATTGATGGAACCAATTTTGTGCAATCACAAGACTAGTTACTCCTATAATTCTAGAAGAAATAATAAGACTAGACTTAAATGTATTTTGGTTCTGAGCATTAAAGCCAGAGCTTGCTCATGCTATGTAAGCTCTTTGCCTTTGAGCCATGCCCTCAGTCTTCTTTCTAGTATATTATCTGGGGAGCTTAAAGGGTCATGACCAGTGGGAAAACACTCAATCAGCTAATTATCTACAATCAGTCTTCCATATTTGTTGATTCAATTGATAGGGGTTGAATAATTTCAGAAAATATACTGAATTGAACAGATATTTTTAAACTATTGTCATTGTTCTTTAAATAATAACATTTATGGACTATTTATTTAGCTTTTCCTTTGTGTCTGGTGTTATTAGTAGCCTCGAGAAGGTTTAAAGGATACAGAAGCATGTGTGAATGTGATGCAATTTATCCAAGAAAACTTGGTATCTGCAGACTTACTAAGAACAGGAAAACTTAGTCCAATCTCTCTTGGGTGTAGACCGCCAATAGTATTTAGAATGCATAGGAGCTGGAAAGTTATTAATTTGATAGGTGTAGTTGATACTTTGCTATAGAAAAAAGAGTGCAGCCTCCGATAGGTGAATAAGAGGTGTGTGTGTGTGTGTGTGTGTGTGTGTGTGTGTGTGTGTGT
>LOJH01000408.1:31235-43986 GCA_001685095.1 Ellobius talpinus | reverse complement strand
TGCCCTCTTCTGGCCTTCAGGCATACACACAGACAGAAGATTGTATACATAATACATAAATAAACATTTAAAAAATGGTGAGCTACTTCTGGTCATGTTCATCCATCGACAGAGTGCTTACCTTAAAAAAAAGAAAGAAAAGAAAAGAAAAGAAAGCGTAGGTGACTTTGATGACCATGGCCTGTGGTGAGGAGGTGGCTGGAAAATACATGGGCATGCTGGCCAAGAATCCATGAATAACATTTAACAGAACTAGACAAAAGAAGGAAACATACAGATTATAAGGATAAATATGTCTATTTCTCATAAATTAGTTTATGTTGATATATTTTGTGGCTTACTTCATTTCTCAGAGAACTTTTTGAAAACTCTTGTTTGTGTGCTATTATTCTTCACAACTCGAACTTCGGGACCAATGAAAATTGGCAATAAAGTTCCTCCTAAGATTTAAAGTCTGAGTACAGCTTTCTCTGAGACAGGTAGCGACAATGAAACTGATGGGAAATATATAGGAAATGTGGACATTTTCTGCTATAATATTTCAGAAAATTTGGATAACAGCTTTCTACTCAGTGATTTCTGGCCACTCAGGGACTTCATTGCCCCTTTGACTAGTTGAATTCAATTCATATTAAAGCTGAACCTCATATTCTGAAGTCACGTCATCCAAGAGAAAGCCAAGTAATCCAGCATACCAGAATGGATAACTAGGGTAAAGATGGCAGAAAGGCATTCAAGTAAAGCTACCCATAGTCTTGGAAAAGACTGGAAAATTGTCCCTCAAAAGATTTTACAGACTGGAATGTAAATCGCAGCCATGTGTGTACATTAAGCTTTGTTAGTGAAACATGGATATGAGCTACTTTCAAGGGAAGCTATGACAGTCAGAGTATGACTACAGTATGATGCTGGGTTTGCTATTTGTCCTATTGGTTTGATAAAATACCCTGACAAAAGCAATTTGATAAACAGTTTATTTTGGGTCCCAATTCCTGGGCGTAGTCTACCAGGATGGGGCAGTCATGGCAGAAGGAACTTGAGGCAGCTGGTCACACTGCATCCCTGATCAGAGAGCAGAGGCATGGGTGCTGATACTCAACTCATGCTCTCTCTTTCCAAAAATTATTTTATTTTATGATGTAATTGCACCATTTATCTCTTTGCTTTTCTCCCTTGAAAATGGGAGAAAATACCCCATGCCCTTCTTCATTTTCTTTTAAATTAATGGCATCGTTTTTTGATTAATTGTTGTTTTACACACAAACACACACAGAAACACACACACTTCTAAACCTAGAAGTTCAACTTCTCAGTCTGTATATGTTACCTGCATGTACATCTTTAAGGCTGATCGTTTGGTATAGTGTAACCAGTTAGTGTGCTCTTTCCTGGGAAGACTGTTTCTCCTGCTCCTAGCATCCCTGAGTTTTCCTCTGGGTAGAGCTAGAGCTTCTTGGGCTTTCACCTGTCCACTTCAGCAAGTTCATTCCTGATGTCCTTGTTCAGTTCATGTTTAGAGAGGCATGCCAGTGAAATTTTATGGGTGTCGTGTATGACATTCCTGGAAGACACAATCTTATAGAATATGACAGAGCCTCTGGCTCTTAGTCTTTCCATCCCCTCATACACAATGATCCCTAAGCCATTGGTGAGGAAACTGTTTTGTAGATGTATCTACTGGAGCTGGGCTCTACAACCCTGCATTTGATTGGACATGGATTCCTGTAAAGGTCTTTGTCTATGACAAAGAGAAGATTCCTTGACAAAGGGTGAGGATAACACTTATCTGCATGTAAGCGCAAATACAGAGCATAGTGATGGGTGATATTGCTTTAGTTAAGTGGTGGTTGTAGATTCTCTTCCATGATCGTGAGCTCACTAGCTCTGGGTGGTTAACTGCTTTTCCAGTACGATGCATGCTATCCCTCTTGTTGGGCAGTCTAATCAGAGAGCTATAAGTCCAATTAGAGAGCTAGTGCTTGCTCCTATGATAGGCATGCTAGCACTGTATACCCTTAGGTTATCCTGCCATGCTGGTCATTGCTGACTGTGGTTCATAGGCATCATAGCTGGGTAGGACTGTTGGTTGCCTCTGTCTTTCAGAAGCTTTTGTGGTACCTTCTGGTAACATGGATGCTAGTTCTCAGGGAGGGGGCATTCAAGTCAGATCCAGCTCAGGGGCCTCTGGGTCCTGAGTCTGAAGTGTAAGATGTCTTCAGCAATAGGAATTTACTTTCTATCATGTTCTCCTTTTTATTTATTCTAGGACCCCAGCCTGTGGAATGCTGAGGTCCATAGTTGAGGTAGCATTTCCCACTATAGTTAATAGAAATTATACAATCCCTCACAGGCATGCCCAGAGGCTTGTCTTCTAGATAATTCTAGATTTTGTCACAATGGACCAGAAATATTAATCATCACATTCTCTTCCTATCTTGGTATCTTTAGGGTCATTCATTACAAAAACAAAAATAAAGAACCCTTTAATTTTTATGAAAGGCCCTCCCTGCCTATTTTTATGGCTGGAAATGAATTTATGCTACTGTATCAGTGGCTTGAAGCTATGCAGGGTGTTTGCTGACATCTGCGTTAAACCGAGTAGGTTTGGGACATTGGGCACTGGAGTGTAACCTTGCTTATTCTCACTCACATCAAACGAAACAAAGTATTTTCTCAGAAGGGCTATTAAAACAATAAAAAAGGTATATTAAAAATAATCTATCTTTTCAGTAGAAGGCAGATGTGGAATGTTACCTGTGTGTATGTGTGTGTGTGTGTGTGTGTGCACATGTGTGTATGCAGGTCACAAGACAACCACAGATGTTCCTCAGGTGCTATTCATTTTGATTTTGAAATAGGGTCTCTCATTGGCCTGGAAATGCCAAGTAGGCTAGGCTGGTTGGCCAGAAAGCCCCAGGAATCTCCTTTTCTCTCCCTGCCTAGTGCTGAGATGACAAGTACATGCCATAACGCCCAGCTTTTTACGTGTGTTCTGGAGACCAAACCCAGATATTTGTCCTTATAAGCTGAGCACTCTACTACGGAACTATGCCCCTCATATTTGTTTGCTATTTTTAAACCTCTTGAGTTATGTGTTGTACTGAACTTGGGACAGATGCCATGTTGTATCTGAGAGTTGAATTTTCAGAAGAAATACACAATATAAGATCTTATCCTTCTTTCTCAGGCTAACTGAAAATGGAATTTCAATTGAAAGATTATCTTAATCAATTGGCGTGGGTCATGTATCCAGGGGATTGTTTGGAGTATGAATTAATGAAAAAAGTATCAGTCTATTGTGAAAATATCCATCCCTAAGCAGGTGGTCCTGGACTTTAAAAAAATGCAAAGCACGACCCATTGTGCAGGCCAGCAAGTAGCATTCCTCCATGGTTCTTGTTTCTTCTCGGTGATGAATCATGACTTGGATACATAAGCCAAATAAATCTCTTCCTCCCCACCAATTTGCTTTTGGTCAGAGTGTTTTAGAAGGCACCCCTAAAGAGAGATCAAGGAAAAAATATCAGGAGATAATAAATTGGCCTTCTGTATTTCTCTTCACTTTTCACCCATAAACGATGCTAAAAATTATGACTGAAATCACAGGGCTCTTCATACTTTTCTAACTTTTCCAAGAGCCTTTGAGTTGTGATAAATAGAAAGAAAACATCAAAAGTGACAATTACACTGCCTTTTCCAAAAAAGACACGGCCTTTAAATTGGAATCAATAAAGCTCCAGCATTTCTTATTCACACTTTTGGGTGGCAAAACAAGATTGATAAAGGAGAAAAGACAGAGAAATGCAAGAAAAATCTGGCTTCACACTCCTTGCCACCTACTGAGATTATTCACTCCTTTTCTTGTTCACTTCTTTAGATATTTTAAAATTTCTAGATTTCCCCAGACTGAGTGGAAGGAATTGTTGATCCATTCATCTAGCACCCTTGTGGGAGCTGAGAGAAATGTGATTTGGCCCTAGTCCTCCTAAGGAGGAAACGAGACAACCAGACACTAAATCGATATATTGGTCTTCTTACCACATGATATGTCACCCCCCCCTTGCTGTGCCGTAAACTAAGGAACAAATAATCTAATCTCACCACTAGCTTTGCTATGCCACTTCCCTTCTTCTCCTGGGACTCCCTCATGCCGCCACCATGGGTGTCCACATTGTTGGGAACACCTCACCTCAGAAGTCTGTAGGAATCTTTCCCTTCCCTCTTCCAACTGAGACCTGATCTGAGGTCTGCTGTAAAATGAAAGGATACTTTCTCAGAGACCTTTTCTGCATATATGCAGACAGTTTAGGAAGCTTTTCTGTCTGTTTTCTTCATTGATGAGAGGATGTGCCCAGAATAATCCCAATATATAATAGAGATTTCAAAACTTCTGGTGAATGAATAAATGGTTGCATCATAAGATGTTATGAATCAAGTCTCTATATGATCAAAAAGAGAAGGACCATTATTTATTTCAAACACTTACTAGGGTGTGTGAGAAGAACTTTTCATAGGGAGATACAACATACACACATTCACTCACCCTAGATTTTGTTCGTTTTTCTTTTTCTTTCTCTTTGGGGGTCCACCATCCAGTTCTTAGAGAAATAAAGGCTTATTCTTTCTTACGAATGTGCTGCCTTAGCTTGGCTTGTTTCTAGCCAGCTTTTCTTAAATTATCCCAGCTATCTTTTGCACCTGGCCTTTTGCCTTTCTTTACTTCTTACTCCATGGCTTGCTGTGTAGTTGGGTGGTTGACCCCTGGAGTCTTCCTCTCTCTCTTTTCTTGCTCCTCGATCCTCTCTTCTAGATTTCTCCTCCTATTTATTCTGTCTGCCAGCCCCGCCTATCATTTTTCCTGCCTAGCTATTGGCCATTCAGCTCTTTATTAGAACCATCAGTTGTCTTAGTCAGGCACAGTAATACAGCTATACAGTTAAAAAAATGCAACATAAAAGAATGCAGCACATCTTTGCATCATTAAACAAATGTTCCACAGCGTAAACAAATAGAACACCTCTTCAAGCAATATTCCACAATGAATGCAGCAAAGTTCAACTTGGTGGCTCAAAGAGTTAGGAGCTACTAACAAGAGTAGGTGAGGGCTTGATTGCAGGAGCAGGGATGACCCAAAATATGCATCATATAGCCCACCCCTGCTCCTACATAGGCATGTCTGGAGTTCTATGCACAACTTACTAGCATCTCAATGTGTCCTAGAAATACCCTCTATGCAGCTTGGATGACTGGAGTCTGCTCCTTCAGCAGCTCGTTTGTGCTTCTGTATGGGGCTTCTGACTCCTGAAACTTTAAGCTTTCTCAGACATGTGAGGCTTGTTTAACAACTTCTTGAGTCTCATGAGCTTTCCCCTCTTTCCCAGAGGGGCTGCTTTCAATTCCAAGAAAACTGATGCAAAGGGCATCCTCAGTGTTTGCTGCCTGTGACTGGTCTTCTGTGGCCCCTTCAGACAGGAACACATGATACTTGTTACATGCTCAGAGTATTGGAATGGTCTAGGAGCTTTGCCTAGTTTGATTTATAACACCTAGTTTGATTTCATAAGCACAGCAATTGTATTAGTTCATTGCTCCTGTAATGAAGCACATGAGGGTAAAAACTTAAAAAAATAAATTTCTCTATAAAGTAAATAAAATCACTATTCTGGAGGGTCAGGGGCATGGTAGCAGCAGTATGTGCTGGCTTCATGGAAAAAGGCATCACAGTGAGAAAATGTATGAGAGTGGTCATTTAGCAAAAATGGAAGCTCGAGAGCATTTGGGGATTAGGACTCATTCTGTTATAACAACCCTCTTAAAGGAATTAACCAAGGTACCATAAGAGCAATATCAACTATTTGTGAGTGCAGTGCCCCAATGTTCTAAGCACCTCTCATATGGCTCCATCTCTTACACTGAGAGCTGAACCACGGATGCCGGGAGAAATCAGAAATCATGGAGCCTTTAGGGTTCATTGTTTGCTCCCATTCATAGATGGGAGTCGAAGCCAAGGTTTCAGGTGGCTCCTACAGAGTGCTGTGGCTGTGAGAAGCAGGTTTGTGCTCGTGTCTGTTGGCTGCAGATGTACCTCTTTCCACATGATTAGGGAGGAGAAGAGGAGGTAGAAGAGGAGTAAGGTATGACAAGTTACAGAAACACTCAGCTTTTAGACAAAGAGCTCACAAGGGTCTACATTATCCTTAGCGTTGAAGGAGGCCACTTGTTGGTTCCTGACTGCTCAGCTCTGAAATAATCACACAGAAACTATATTACTTAAAACACTGCTTGGCCAATGACTCAAGCGTATTTCTGGCCAACTCATATCCTAAACTAACCCATCTCCATTAATCTGTGTATTGCCACATGACTGTGGCTTACCCGGTAAAGTTCCATCCTGTGTCTCTCTGGCTGGGCTACGTGGCTTCTCTCTGACTCTGCCCTTCTTTCTCCCAGCATTCAGTTTAGTTTTCCCTGCCCAGCTAACTTCTGCCCTGCTATAGGTCCAAAGCAGTTTCTTTATTCATTAATGGTAATCACAGCATACAGAGGGGAATCCCACATCACCCTAGGAACCCAGAAAAGCATTAATGCTCACCTGTATCCTCCAAGTCTTCATTTCTGTATATTAACCTCTCTACTACTGTTTAATATCATCAATTATGTCTGTTGTTTCAAACTCACAATTTTAATTCATTTAATAATATTGGTATTTGCATATAATATACATCAAGTCACACATTTTATTATTTGTTTATTTCATTTTTTGGAATTTTAATTGTGTGTCTGTGAATGTATGTCTTTGTGAAGGTGTGACATGTGTGCAGGTTTCTGATGAGGTCAGTAGAGGGTATCATATCCCCTGGAACAGGCATTAAGGGTGGTTGTGAGTCACAGTGTGGGTGCTGGGAACTGAACTCAGGTCCACTGGAAGAGCAGTATGTGCCCTTAATCACCAAGTCTCCAGTATAGTGTTAGAGACAAAAGAAGGGGGAGAAAAGCTGACAATTTTGGGGGACAAATTCCATGAACACTTAACTTTTCCTGCTCTGTGTACGTGAGGAAAGCTGGCTCGCTGTGGAGATGGGCAGCCCAGAGGTTTTGGTTTCAAAACTGCAGGCAGCGGTCTACAGAGCAAGGAGCTGAAGAATGAGATGACATTACAGAGCACTTCCAGGCATCACTTGTGTGGGCTTTGTCTCTGAAGACACTCATGGTCTCCTCTTCCAGGTAACGGAAGCTCTGCCCACTTAGTAACAGGCCAGTCAGAAGTATGATGACTTCACAGGATGGACCTTGTACTGGTATTCTAAAACAAAAAAAGTGTGCATTTGGGTGGATTTTGAAGGCAGTTTAGAAACTTAAGGTTTAACTTAAATTTTATTTTTGGTATCTGTTTCCTCATTTGCAGAATTAGTGCAGGTCAGCTAGGAACAGGCTTTGAATCTCAGAGACAAGAACTTTCCATAAGCTTAGCTATCAGGAAGTTATGGAAAGAGGATGGTGAGCTCATCTTTAATATCATTGTTGATACAATAAGGAAGTATTTCTGTGAGTGCATGGATACCACAGTTTTTCCTTCCTCTGAGGCATGCAACATATTATTTTCAAGAGAAAAAAGGAAGTGTGTTTGTTTCTTTCTAGACAGAAAACGGATGGCTTTTTAACATATTTGAGAAAGCAATAAAAGCTGGAGAGCCCAGAGTCTAGTGAAGCAATGTCCATGTCCATGCAACGTGTGAAGATGGATGGAACTGCACATATTTAAAGGAGTCTCTCATTTCTGAGGTTCTTTAACTCATAGCAACCACTGGGTCAGTAAGACAGTTCCAGAAGGTAAAAATGCGTTCCTTGCCAGTCTGATCACCTGAGTTCCATCCCCAGGACCCACAGTGATAGGAGAGAGTTGGTTCCTGGGAGTGGCCCCTGACCTTCACACATCTGAATGTGTGATAATTGTAATAATTAGTAAAATAATCATTAGAAAGAGGTGGTGACTGCTGTGAAAATACAGACGAGAGAGTTGGGGGCTGTGTCCTAGGAGGCAGAAACTCTTCCTCTCTCTGTCCCCAAATACAAAACATTCTGTGCACAGTTGAGACCTGGAGATGGGGGAGGATTTGCTCATAGTTCATGCTGTCACTGTGATCTCCTTTTCAAAGCTCCGTGGCTTCTCACTGTTCATTGAACCAAAGTCAGCTAGAAATTATGGACTGGACTGAGAGGAACAAACTTAACCTCAACAGCCATGTGTAACCCCAAGGAATATACTAAAAATTAAACCAAGTGCAGTTGGGGTGGGAAGTGGAAGAGGGGTGGGCAGTTTACTGGATAGATTCACTCATGGAGATTAGCTAGATAGCAGCAGACAAGTGGGAGAAAATGTCCTCCAACCACAGCAAAGAGAATCACACTGAGAAGATTTCATTTGGTAAACTAGACACTGAACATTCTAGAAGTTGTGTTTTAGGAAAGTCCAAGCATCTCCTGCCTCTTCAAAGAGAACCAGGAATCCATCAGCAAATTATGAAGGGGAGATAGAAGGAGCAGAAGCAGAAGAAAGTCTGGTGACCAACCCTGGCTCAATGACACAAAGAAAATAACCAATGTCAGAATTAAAGTCTGTTTTGAGGCTGTAGAAAAGGCTGGCATGTGGGGGAGAATTAAAACCGGCAAGGAAAGGGGGAAAAGACAAAGCTAAAACAGCTGAGAGGAGAAAACAACATACACGGGAAGCATAGCCTATAAATAATAGCTATGCCAGAAAGACAGATCAGAAAAAATAAATGAATTTAAATGAAAACCATTGTGCAAACTTGCACATGAAGATTGAGAAAGGAAAATCTATTCTAGGCAGACAGGATGGAGAGAAACCAAGTATGGGTATTTCATTACAAAGACATTTAGATTTTAAAAATAAAAGGAATTTAAGGGAGAAAAGGCTGTTTCTCTCAAAGCATAAAATGTCTCAGTTATGCAGTACCAAAGCTGAATGTCAGTAGGCACAGCAATACTTTAAGCATTTCAATGGGAAAACTCCACTAGTAATTTAATAATTCAATATATATTCACAGAAGCACACAGACCAGTAAGCTAAGAGGACAGAGGATAGGGAGTGGTATGTGAGGAGATAAACTCAGGGATGGAGAGATTAGGGAAAATAGGGATTCAGTGGCTGATGTTCTTGGAATGATATTGTATTGTGAACTGCAGACTTCAGGGCTTGACTTGGGAATACTATATTAAAAGGACGCTTTGAAACAGGTATAGTGGTGAATGCCTTTAATCCTTACACTCAGGGTTGGGGACAGAGGCAGGGGAAATGTCTGAGTTTGAGGCCAGACTGGTCTACATAGTGAGTTCCAGGACAGTCAGAACTACATGGTGGAACCTTGGCTCAACAAAACAAAAGGAAATACTCCTAACAGAAGCTTTTATAGGAGAACAATATATTGGTGTTGGATCATGTTCTGGTTAGTTCAACTGTCAGCCTGACAGCCTATAGTCATCGTAGAAGACAATCTCAATTGAGGGATTGTGCGGGTCAGATTTGCCAGTGGACATGTCTGTGGAGGATTGTCCAGAGTGTCGATTGATGTAAGAACGCCCAGTCTACTCTGGGTGTCACTGTTCCCTTGGCAAGTGATCCTGGACTGTATGGCTAAAGCTAGATTTTCATGGTCCTTGATAATCCAGCAAGAAATATTTCTCCATGATTTGTGCTTCAGTTCCTGTTCTGACTTCCCTCAGTGATAGACCTATGACCTGGAAATGCGAGCCAAATAAATCTTTTTTTTTCCTATAAGCAGCTTTTGGTTAGTGTTTGATCACAGAATCATAAAGGAAACTAGAACAGAGCCACTTTTTATTATTATTATTATTAATTATACTGTGTTACATAAGCTGCACTTAATGCATATTACCTGCACACCCCCTTACTTTCTCTCTTCTCCCAGTTTCATTAATTCTGTTTATTCCACCACAGTCTCATCTCTACTTTCATGCTGTCTGTACTTTTATAATTCTATGTGCCTATATTGTTTAGAACCCACAGATGACTACAGAATATGATATTTGTCTCATTAGCATTGAGATTTCATATCATTCCAATCAGAATGACAGTCATCAAGAAAACATAACAAAAACTGATGGTGAGAATGTGAACAAATACAAACCCCTCTGTCCAGCTGATGCAAACGTCAACTAGCCCACTACTATGGAAATGATTGTGGAGAGGCCTCATGTACTAGCAAAGTGTCTGTCCCAGGACTCTTCTCCTCCACACGTCTTTGAGATGAACCATCTATGAAATGTGAGATTGCAAGCCTGGCCCTGCGTTGGAAGCAAAAGTGGGGAAGGAAGACAAGAGAAGGAGGTTAAATTTGGAGGAGCTGATAGGCCATTCCTACAGTCTGCAGAATGTTGGAGTAACTAGATGTAACAGCAGGGCCAGGTGAGCATGGAAGGATGTGGGGTGGAAGCCACAGCAACGAGGATGGTGCAGCTGCCTGTGCATCAGATCAGTTCAGAGATGATGACTGAGTAGAACACGCCTCAGGAAGAGAGGACTTTGGTAAGGGGGGGAGGAACAAGAGCCCAAGAGCAGGTGAACAGGGCAAAAGAAAGCACACCCTAGCATCACAACCTGCTGTATGAAGTTGGTAGAGGAGAAATACTTACTTGAGGGGATTGTCAAAGAAACAATTATCTTTAAGGAACAGCCAAGATGATGGGGAAAAAGATAATTTCATACTAGAAGTCTTTAGGGCTTTGGAGCAGAATATAAACAATTGGAGAATTTAGAAACAGTTCTATCTCACTTAAGAGTCAAAGGAATTCAGATTATAGTAAAATAGATTCTCTTTTCAGCCTTCCCCTGTTACTTAGAACATGTCTTAGTATTATTGGTACTGTGGTTCAACCCTCTCAAGAGTTCTCTGGAGAGACTTACATTGTATGTCTTTTTGGAGGACATTTTGGCAATATATGCCAATGTGTTCAGTTATAAATACTGTTGATGCTGCTGTCTCTTTGCTCTTTGCAGCTATACTTTCAGCTTAGCTGTTGTATATAGAGGTGACACATCTTACACATCTAGAATGGCCCTGCAAGCCTCTTTCTACTCCTAAAATGTCCAATGCTTTGAAATTACGTGTGTGTGTGTGTGTGTGTGTGTGTGTGTGTGTGTGTGTGTGTGTGAACTCACATAGGTTGGGCAGACGACATCTTGCAGGAGTGGATTCTCTCCTTCCACCACGTGGGTTATGGGGAACAAATTCAGAGCAGCAGTCTTGGTGGCAAGTGCCTTTCTCCACTGAGCCATCTTTTCAGCCTTATATGTCAGATTTTATAATCTATGATTATGCTGTATTTACTAATTTATACACATGTTTAATAACTTAAGCGATGGGGAAAAGAGTGGAAAACCCAAGGGGGAAAATTTTTAAATAAAGGGAGAAATTGAGAACTTTTAGACTATATTTACTAAGACAATAGAAGTATTTACCTGGTGTGGTGATATTTTGTTTGTGCTGTAAAAAACAGAGCTTGCCTGAAGATCAGAGTGCAGAGCTAAGCTACTAGTTAGCCATAGAGGCCAGGCAGTGGTGGCACACACCTTTAATCAATCCCAAACCTTGGGAGGCAGAGGCAGATGAGTCTCTGTGATTTCAAGGCCACTCTGGATTACATGAGATTGATCCAGTCTAAAAGAGCAGCAAAGCCAGGTGTTCATAGCTCAGACCTTTAATTCCAGTACGTGGGAGTCATAGACCTTCAATCCCAGCTCTAGAAAGGTGGAGACTGGGTAGAGGACTAAGACAGGAGACAGGAGCTCAGCACATTCAGTCTGAGGATTCATGGTGACAGGATCTTGTCCCCTTTGGTCTAAAGGGTCAATAAAGGTACAAGGCACTCTAGTGACTGGCTGCTTTACATCTCTGATCTTTCAGCTTTCACCCCCTAATATCTGACTCCAGCTTTTTATTATTAAGACTGGTTAGAAATCATGCTACCACCTGGGATCTGCATGTTTATATTTTTAAAAGTTCCTCTTACTTGTGCAGCTTTATATTATGTTAAAAACTTTAATAAAACTATTTTGAAAATGAAATAGACTTGAGGCCAATATCATCCCTCAGGGCTAACTCAAATGTCAATAAATTAATTAAGCAAAAAAAAAAGCCAAGGGGTAAAATCTCCACCCCTCAGAGTCTTCATTTGGAGACAGATGACCTAAATCAGAGAGCTGAATGAACCTGAAGCAGGCAGCCACAGGCACAGTCAGAAGCAGAGAGAGAATGAATGCAGACATTGCACACAGGCTTCCTCTCAGTTCAACTCCTCTACTCTTACAAGCCAGGGGATGGTGCCATGCAGTGTGGGCTTGGCCTTTCCTTATCACTTAGTGCAATCTGAATAATCCCCCCCACACTTGCCCACGGGCTGACCTGATCTAGACCATCCTTCTTGGAGATTCTCTTAATAGTGGTTTTCGATTGTTTCAAGTTGACAGTTGAAGATAGTTTTCTTCCATGCAGAACTGACCCAATAAAAATAGAAGAATCTAGTGAGGCCTTACACTGCATAGGTGCACATGAACAGGCCTGTACATGGTTACATACACTTAGCCACACATGTAACTATGTATGTACTAGCTACAGAAAAGAGATTAAGAGGACAAGGGAGCCGGGTGATGGTGGCTCACACCTTTAATCCCAGCACTCAAGAGGCAGAGGCAGGCAGATCTCTGTGAGTT